>PVIR01019204.1:0-32314 GCA_004026965.1 Petromus typicus
AAAAAAAATCATATGATAACCACAATCTAGTTAAGTGTTGACTATATTAAAAAATTGTATAAACAGGAACTAGACATTTGTGACTTAACAATCACAAATGAGGGTTGTTTATTGCTATAACCACATCTAGTCTATCCTGACTAAGTAGGATAATAAGACTCAGAGAAATTAAATAATTTGTTAAGTCCACATAACTAGTAAGGGATGGAACAGGGCATTCAGCCTGTTCTGTCAGATTCAAATTCTCACTTATTAATCAGGCAAGGGTAGGCTATGCTGCCGTAACAATTTGCATTAATATTTTAGAGGTTCAGTGTTTACGTTTTACTCATGTTAAATCCTTTGTAGGTCAGGTTTCTCTTCAGGGAAGTTGTCATTCACAGGGTATATCAGGAAAGTTGGGTCACTTTTTTCTCATAGCTTTGTCATCTCAGTATGAAGTGTTCATTGTGGCAGGAGCTGAGAGAGAGTGGGAATTACAGAGAGATTTTCCTGCCTAAGCCCAAGGAATCACACAGCACCTCCATTTGCATCTTCTTGTCCACCTAACTGCAAGGTACACAGAAATATATTTTCCTATCTCTGACTTAAGGAGAGCAGACACTGGTGAGCTTTTTAATGACTGTCTCCACTGGTTTTTTTCTAATAGGCTGGAGACAGAGAGACAGAGAGAGAGAGAGAGACAGAGAGAGACAGAGAGAGAGACAGAGAGAGAGAGACAGAGAGAGAGAGAAAGAGAGAGAGAGAAGAGAGGAAGAGAGAGATATCAGGCTTCAGTGAGAGAGAATATTACTTAAAACCAAGGCTTTCCCTCCATTAGACTTTCCCTAGTTTCTGCTGTGTTACAGAAATTTTCAACTCCAAATTATATTTCTCAAAATCCTTTCACTATCTCTTTCCCAGAAACTACTCTTCTTATTAGGCAAGTTAGCTGCAAAAATGTTCATTTGGATTACTCCAGAGGAATAAACTAGGAAGGCTAGTGTGTCTTTGTTTTGCTCCTTGGTAGAAGGGGAAGTTGGTCAAGTATCTTATGGATGACAAGTTAAGTGAGGTAGTATGCATACATTTCAGGGATGCAGTGACCCTATAGTCACATGTGTTGTTCTCCCAATGCCCCTGGCTCAGGGAACTTGGGTTCCTACCAGCCATGACCTTGAAGGTAGACCTTCACCTGAGTTTCTCACTCAAAAGATCAACAACAGAGGCCTACAGCTCGTTTCTCAAGCTGTATTCTGTGGGAAAGTAACCCAGAGGAGTGTGCTATAAAAGCATAAAAACAACAAAAACTCTGATGGTGAAATACTTTTGATAAACTTTCTAGACGAGTTAATAAGCTTAACTTTGCACATAAGGCCTCCAGAAGTTGATGCAGAAAAGAATGTTTCCCAGGACTGGGGGTTAGCTCAATTCCCTGAGTTCAGTCGCCAACACTGCACACACAAAGCATATCCCAGGTTTACTGAACCTATGCTCACTATTTTTATGTAACACATGGAAGATGGATCTCACTTTGAGAAATGCTGATATGTTCAGTACTAAGCAGCAAAGAAATACTTATTTTTAAAACAACTGGTTCTATTTTCATAGAAGTAAAATATGACATTTGCATTCTCCAGAGCTTACCAAGTTTCATATCCATTAATTCATTAAAATAATTAACTGATTATTTTCTTTTTAGTTGTTGAATGGGTATTATATTTTCCTGGTTCAAAATCAGAAAGAATAGATATTGAGTAAAAATATCCCTTACCTTTGTTTTCTGTATGCTCAGATTTTGTTTTCTTCCCTTCTCCAAAGAAGTTGCTGTCGTTACACTGGTTTCCATACAGACTTCATTTGGAAGAAAATGCAACAGAGCATCTCAATCCCCAGTTTTTTTTTTTAATGGAAAAGAAAACTTTTATGGTAGTTTTGAAAATGAAGTGGATTGCACTATAAGTTACACAAAACAAAATACATGCTTTTACAGTATATTACTCAGTAAGTTTTGATAGTGCATTCTGTAGGTAATCCTGGCTGCAGTTCTGATTTGGAGCAGCTCCTTAGCAATATTCTCTCATACACTCTTTGCATACAAACCATTCTCTACCCCTAATACTTGGTAACTATCTGATTATCTTCTAGTTCTGCCTTTTCTACAGTGCCATATAAATGGAATCTTATTGTATGTAGTCTTTTTTTTGGCCTGGCGTCTTTGAATTGCTATAATGCTTTTGAGATGTGTACAAGAAGTTCATTTATTTTCAGTGTTTAATATTCCACTTGTTTGGAGGAAAATCTTTTTATCTACCAACTTAGCTCATGTGGTCAAAAGTAAATGAGTTAACTGACAAATAGAGATTAATAGGATAAAAAAATTTTTTTTTAACACAAATGTGGGAACATTTTATAAAGAATAACTCAACAGCCTGAAGTAGGGTTTTATATATTGGCTTACTGAATTAGTTAGGTGGGGCTTTAAGAGTAAAGAATGGAAAATTCTGATTAGGTTTGTTTATAGAATTATGCAGGATATCCCAGGACTCAAAATCATCTTTCTTTCTTAGAGAGAATCTTCTGGAAGGACATGTATGGCAACTATACTCTTAGGAAATTATGCTTTAATTATGAAAGAGAAGTTAGATAAGACTTCTTTTTGATAGTAGTGGAGAGGATTTTGAACATTTCCAACAAAATGAAATGATTTATGTCTGAGGTGCTGAAGACAGATGCCTGTTGCCTTTACTGATCATTGATTACATATTGTATACATGTGTTGAAATGTCACACTGTTCCCCATAAATACGTTTAATTGCTGTATGTCAAGTTAAAAAATATTACATAAAAGTCTTCTTTCTACAGCTGTGCTGTGTCCAAATGGTTTAAGTTAAAATAGTCTCTATGCCATTCGCTTTGTATTGAGTGAATGAGGGCACTACCACTTATCCATGCAACTGATAGACACTTGTGCATTCTCAGTCAGTAGTGATTATGAATGTGATGGTTAATCTAGGCTGTCAGCTTGATTTGATTGAGAGATGCTTAGAAAATAACTAAGGTCCACTTCTGGGTGTGTCTGTGAGAGTGTTTGCAGATATGATTGATATGTAGATTAGAAAACTGATGGGGAAGATCTGCTCTGAATGTGGGTGACATTTTCAAATAGATGGGGAGTGGTGTTGGTGCAACAAAGCCAAAGGAGGAAGCTTTGCCAGAATGTGCAAGCTTGATTTTTCTTAAACAGGAGTATCTTTTGCTGCTTTCTATTGCCCATGGGCGTCAGACTCCAGCTTTTCTACCTTTTGTATAGGGACTAATTCCAGCTACTCTGGAAGGCACTTCTAGTCCATCACTGAGACTGCATTCCATGTGCCTCTTGTTCTGAGGCCTCTAGCTTCTTCTACTAAATAGCTATTAGTTTCTCTGGCTGTCCAGCCTGCAGACAGCTACCTGGACTCTGATCCTGTGACCTAGCTTAATAAACCTCTATCTAGAATTATATATTGTATTGCTTTGGTTGTCCTGAGATCCCTAATGTAATCAGTATCCAATGAATATTTGAATACAGGTCTTTGTATGGACATTTGTTTTTAGTCAGCTCTTCTTTATGTGAATCCCTCAATAATAGATCACTGATTGCTGATTTTGTTGCCTCTGTAGTAGAAAAAAACATATTTGAAGACTTTTTGTCTGGATTTCCTGGTCTTTCCCACTTGGAAGCAGTGGGTTTCAGGGCCTTAGAGGAGGACAGGTAGAGCAATGTAATAATTACTCAACTTCAATTGCCAAACTAACTTCTGTTTTACTAAGAATAAAGTAAACAGACTGTAGCCCAGTGTACCCAGAGCTTAAAAAACTGTCCTGTATCCTCCTATGTCATTGATGGACCTCACTCGCTTCCATATGTGCTGGGAAGAGTGGTAGCTGCAGAAAATAACTGACCATTCACTGATCCACTATGGAGTTCCTTGGGGCACAGAGTGAGCAAAGCTTTGTGGGAGAATGCAGAAGCTGGGAGAATGGAGGGAGTGGCAGAGACTCAGAAGGGAACAAGGAGGTATCCAACTGTGAGGGTAGGCTGGCTCAGCCAGGAGTTAACATGGATACAAGGATGCAGTTCTTGTTCAAACACTGCTACCAAGAACACTGAGCCTGATGAAAAGAATTGGATCAAGTATGCAAGAACTAAACTGCATTTTTTTTTCTCATATGATTTTTGTGTGTTACCAAATCACCATGAAGGAAAAGAGTCAAAGCCTGGAGGTATAGCTCAAGGGAATATCCAGGGAGCAATGTCTTTTACTTGGGATAAAGGGCCAGTTTAGCTTTTCGCTTCCTTAATGTATGGTGTCGTGTAATTTTTCTATTGATTCTTACTTACATTTTGCTTATAAATTGTGCTGCCATAGGCACAGACATGTGTTTGAAGCTTTGCAGGTCCCATTCCCAGAGGGAGGCACTGTTACTTTTTTGGGTGTGGCACTGGTGATTGAACCCAGGACCTGCACACTGAGCCATACTTTTAGCCCTTCTAAAATTTTGAAACAGGGTGTTTTCTAAGTCACTAAGTTGCCAGGCTGAACTAGAACTTGTGATCCTCTTCCATAAGCCTCCCAGAGTGTAGGGATTACAGGGGTATGCCACCGTGCCCAGCTATACCCTTTTAAAAAATGAGATCAAGTGTCCTTGAATATAGCTCTCAGAGGATGAGATAACAGCAGCCTGGCCTGGGACTACATTTCTCAGATCTTCACATCAGAACCGGTGGTGTGGGATGGAGGTGATGTCTGCTTAGCTCCTTTTCAGTAGCTCTCTCTTTTTTTTTTTTTATCATTTGCAAAGGACTCAAATACCCAGGGGTTGGAATAACTTGGGTTCCCGAATCATCACATTGCTGCTATATGCTCAATGTCTGGCATACAGTAGACCCCCATTAAACATTATTGAAGGAATATGCTTGACTCTGTTCTTGCCTTTGCTGTTTTCAAGGTACTTCACTATCTTCAAAATAATTTCCCTTTTACTCCGGTTAGAATGAGTGGGATTTTGTTTCTTGCAGCAGGGTGATGTCAGTCTTATGCAAGCAAGGCTTTCCTTTTGGTGGCACCCATAATACTTTGCAGCTGCGTGTTTTAGGGTTTACTAGAGAAATAGAATCAACATGAAATAATTATACAAGGGCTTTATTAGGTAGGCTTACAGGATCAAAAGGGGAGGAATCCTGTTAGCTGCCTAGGGATGCAGAGATAGAAGAGTCTAAAATGGCCATCTACATGCTGAAGAGCTGGACGATCTAGTAGCACTTGAATAATGAAGGCCTGGAAGCTTGCTGTAGAGTCCAGTGGGGACCTGTGTCAGAAAGCCAGAGTCTGTGTTGGAAGGCTGGAGTGAGACAGAAGCCCGAAGGAACTGGAGATGACTGTCCAGAGGCAATAATGAAGACAGAGCTACTCCAAAGAAAAAGGGCCACTTTCTTCTTCTGTCCCTTTTTATTCCATCCACATTGCAGTTCTACTGATTGGTGCCATCCATATCCGGATTGGGTCTTTTCTTCTTTAGTGTTTAGCCTAAGAGTCAGTCACCCACAGATGCACCCAGAAGGTTAGCAATCTGCTAGGTGGTTCTTACTTAAGTCAAATTGCCGTATCACAATTAATGAACATTCTTTGTTTGAGCATGTGGCATGTTCTGCGTCAGTGTTATTTAGTCTCGTGCCTGTGTTTCCCAAAGGACTAGCACACCAGGGCTGAGGACTGTACTTCATTTGTAAGCTCAGTATAGGGAGTAAGTCATTAACATGAGCCATAGTCACTTGCAGAAGGAAATGATTTTAAGCTAAATTAATTTTCTTTCTCATTCTCAAGGTGAGACAAATTGTAAGAGAAAAACATCTGCTGAAAGCTCAGTTGTATCTTAGAATTTGCTTTGCAGGCAGGAGGTCTAATTTATTTTTAAAAGCAAGTGATGGATTCACAAACAGCTGTCTTGATTCTTCTTTTTCCATGCCTTGTTATTTTTCTGTTAGCAAGGTGCTGGTTGGATCAGTATGGAGGTTGGACTTGGCTGAGCCCCACCCATTAATTTATTATTCTGCAGACATCTTCTAAGTGTGTAGCACCTCTTCATCATTGTGTGAATGGCTGCAGAGAAGAAACCAGAAGCATTAGCCTTGGCTCTTGCCTTTAAGCAGTTGCACATTTATTAGAGAAATGAGACGGTGTATGGGAAGCAATTATTGGAAAAGGTGACTACGTGTAATGAATGGCTAAATTGCACAGCAATGCTGCAGAGTGTTAGAGGTCAGAAAGCAGATGAATCATGGTGGGATGGAGTAAATCACAAAGTCATGGTTGGGGAAGCCTTAACTGTCACCCCAGTTTTCCAGTAGGGAAAGCCAAAGGGCAGAGAACTAGTCACTCTTTGGTGATAAAACCGATCACTTGCAGGAGAAGGAGTTGGATAAGCAAGGGGGTGCTGCAGAACAAAGACAGTAAGAGTCAAGAGGAACAGAGACAAAGATACGGAGGAGAGAGAAGGAAGCTTCAGGCAGGAGAAAGGCCTGCATCATGTAACCAATTCCTGACACAGCCTAGGGGCATGGAGCTTGTGCTGGGAGACCCTACCTGGCTGTCTGAGCTCTGTCATTAATTAAGCAAGTACTTCATCTTCTCAGAGTGTCTGTTTACTCATCCTGAAAATGCTGATGACAAAAAAGCCCTCACAGGATGAGGGAGAGATGCTTATGGGCAGTAAAGGCACTGAGGTGTAAAGACCTGAACATCAGAGCCATTGGATGAATAATTTCACAAGGAAAGCACTGGGTGGCATGCTACATCTGGTCTGGAGAGCAGGTTTTGACAGGTGCAATAGAAACCCTCCTGAGACCCACTCTCCCATACCTCTTCCAGGGAATTTGAGGGGCACTGGGAACCTTTGGGCCTGACTAGCTCCTTCCCATATTTCCTGATGTTTCAGGCCCAGAACTACAGCTTCTCTGGAAAGACAAAGTGCTAACCTTATTTCCCAGCTATTTTACACTATTCCTTAATGATCTGATTTGATAGAATAATACCACACTTAGTCACAGCTCTGGTAGATGCTGAGGGTGGTGCCAAAAGGTACTGCACTGGGACCTGGGAGAATAGGTTCTTGGCTCTGCCACAGACCAGTGGGTGACCCGAGGTGAATGACTTATACTCTCTGGGCCTCAGAAACTTCAGGTTCGTCTTGATCCAAATATTTTATGAGTCATAGGAAGACAATGTTGTAAGAGAAAAAGAGTGCAGGTTCTGCACTCAGATGGGCCAGGATTCAGAAATACAGCTCTGAGACTTATTAGTTATGGGCCCTTGGGAAAGTTATCTATTCATTCTGAGCCTCAAGTTTTTCATATATAAAATATAATGAGGGAAACAAGAGTGCTCATAGTGAAAGAAAGAGCTAAGGATAATGCCAGATACATATATGCATTTGACATGTGTTGATTCTTTTCTTCTTTTTCCCTTTTATCTATAACAGCATAAGAAAACTGACTAATCTTCAAGCATACTAAGTCTTCTGTTCCTTTCTAGTTTTTTTTGTTTTTTTGTTTTTTTTTTTTGCTACTGGGATTAATCCCAAGGCTTTTGGAATGGGCTACGCTATCAATCCTTTGCATTTTTATTTTGAATCATGGAGTTTTTAGTTTGCTAGCTTGTACATGCTGAACGTGTACATGTGATCCTCCTGCCTCAGCCTCCCTGCGTGCTGGGCAGACAGGCATGTGCCATCACATCCACCTCTTCCTTTCATGTATGTACACTTCTTGAGCATCTCTGGTATTCCAGGCCCAGAGTCAGGCACTGTGCTACAGATGACCTTGATTTTGCTAAGTTTGTCACAGGAAACCTCTGGGATGCTTTGTGAAGGAGTCAGGGTTTTAACTGGTTCTCATGGAGCTTTGGAGGAGCAGAGGGCACAGTGACATGGCTTTAGGCAAGGGACTTTGGGAATGAAGCCAGGGAAATCTTTGGGAATGAAGCCAGGGAGGAGCCTGGCACAGGCTGGCAGAGGTTAGAGGATCATCTAGAGGCTCCGTTACATTGAACAAATTTCCTAGGCCACAGAACCAGTGTGCGGATCCGCTTCTCAGCCTGGCAAGCCCCAGTGTGTCAGAGGAGCGACATTTGGAAATGACTGCCGTTCGTTCTGGAAGGACAATTTGGTGGCTTGCAGAACTAGCTTCAGGGCTCCCCACTGTGTGACCCTGGCTCCATGGAGTGGCCTTGAGCTCTGGGAAAGGTGAACCGATGAGTGTTTGTCCTGACAGAGATTGACAGGCATCATAACAAAACTGTAACCCTAACCGAGTGAGCTGAGCAGAGAGACAGAACCTGAGCCACAGGCTGAGCCAGCCCTTTCGCCCTGTGACATCTGAGCCGGAGCCGCAGTGCTCCATTAAAGAGTAGCAGGGAGGGACCCAGAGGGTTGGAGGACCAGCTCAGCCTGGGAGTTCTCATTAACCCCCGGTACCCTGGGCACAGGTTGTGATCCCTGTTGGGAGTTGGGCATTCTTCATTTTTTCAGTTTAACTCTTTTCTCAGTGACTTACAGTGGAAGCAATCTCTGTTTTGGGGCAAGAAACAAGTGGAAAGGATACAGGATGTTTTCCCTATTAATATGCTTTGTTAATTGCTTAAAAGGAGGTAAAGTCATTGTCCTGAAAGAACCCTCATCTCCTTGCTTGCCATTTAATTAACATTTATTTATTTTTATTCATTCAGCATTACTAGGGATTGAACTACATTCTCGGCCCTTTTAAAATTCTGTGTTTTAAGACAAGGACTCCCTAAGGAACTGAGCTGTCCAGGCACATCTCAAATTCGAAATGTACCTGCCGTGGGTGCTGGAATTACAGGTGTGTGCTGCCAAGCCTTAGATCTTGTTTGCCAATTTAGGCTAGGAGAGTAGTTTTATTTAGTTTATAGATAGCATTTTTTGTTTTCTTCCTCCTTTTTTTCTTCCTCTTGCTCCTCCTCCTCCATCATGATCAGAGACTTTTCTGGAAGGGAGAATGTGTTTGCTTCTTCTCTTAGAGGTGATGGTGATTATGTTCCCATGTTGCTGAGCAGAAGGGCAGAGGGCAGCAAAGGGAGAACCCATGAGCCAATCACCTGGAGCTGGTGGCCACACAGAGGGCAAGGTCTCCATTTCAGCCTTAGGATTTGCACTTGGAGATGGATAGCCAATCTCTGCCATGGCAGTGGTTCTTATTTTCTTCTGAAAATCCATACTGCTAAAATTGATAGTTTTTCACAGCTTTACTGACAGGTACAATTGTCACTAGAAGCAGAATAAAGAGACAATGCAAAATAACTCCTCTAAAACTGCCTTTAATTGGCTCTTACAGTCATTTTACTGAGATGGATTAATCATATGGAGACACAGTGTGTTAGTGCAGCTCATAAAAGCTGTTTTCCCTGATCATTTTCCAGGGTGAGGAGGTATTTGGTGCCTGTTATTAGATTTTATTGGGCTGGCCTGTGGGACACACCTATTTGGGTTTTGGCACTGCAAGTCCAGTGAGTGGACTGGTAGGGCTCAAGCCCAGAGATGGGGTTCAGTGCACCTTAAATGTTTTTCTGCTTGTGAAAAATGACAAACCTCACAACTTTTCATTCTGTCAGCAGGGGGGTTACGAGTATTACGCAAACTGTTGCCTGGAGTTCTGCAGAGCTTACAATTAAAATTTTATTTCCTATTCAAGGAAGCTTCTATGTGACTATTGGTCTCTGTCCAAGCTGCTGCCATTTCTGTGTTGGAAGAACATTCCAAGTGGTGCAACTGACCTGCGCTTCCCAAAGAGAATGAGTGAATTTGAAGAAATCCACTGGAAATAGCAAATCTTTAATTTTTGGTTTTAAAGCTCTGTTATTCGGAGAAGAAAACCATGGAGGCTCAGCTTCTATGAAGAATTTAAGGCTGAAATGACATAAAATGTGCACAAGTTAATTTAAATACTCAGTAGCATGCAAATTTGAACCCTTGTTCATGTAAATCATCATGATGAGAATTTGGTTCTACCAACCAGATGAGGTTTTGCAGTTTTCCTCTTCTTGCTTCCTTATTTGTGGATATGAGAGATGTACAGGCATGCAAATGACTTCTCTGGAATTCCTGTGCACATGGCTGGATTGCTAGAAGGTAGGGAGAGGAGAGGGAAGCCAGGAGAGGCAGAAGGGAAAATGGCTTGGCTCCATGGTCCGTTCATGGCTGAGGTTTCTTCCCCAAACCTTCAGTTCGATCCTTTGGCTGCTGCTTCATGGCAAGGAGCATAGGGGCTGGAGTTGGGCTGTGGCTTTGTGTCAGGGCTGCTGGCTTCTTGCTAGTTAGGCTGTAGGGGCCACTTATAGTTCCCTTGCAACATGGGCTGCTGTTTCCATCCATGAATGACAGGCTGTACTGTGAGTCAGCCAGTGAGACAGTCTTATGAAGCATAATATAGTCACAGAAGTGACATCCCCTCACCTCTGCCATGTTATATTGGTTAGAAGCAGTTCATAGGTCCTGAAGGAGTGGGAATTAGACAAAAGCGTAGACACCAGGAGATGGGGGTCTTGAGGGCGGGGGTGCAGTCTATCGTAACATTTCTTGTGGACTTTACTTACAAGTTATCTAAAAGAGTAGAATAATGGCAACTTTGAAGTCACCTTGGAAAGATGTCCCAAGTAATATTAAAGCAACTGAAGATTGATCTTTTGTACCTTTCAAGCATTGACACTTGCAGCCAGGGAGTTAACTCAGTGGTTCCAGTGCCTGTCTTGCAAGTGCAAGGGCCTGGGTTTGATTCCCCGGTAACCACATACCATACTGGATGTGGAGACTCACCCCAGCAGCAATCAGTACCACATACCACAGTGCCGGGCATGGTGGCTCATGCCTGTAATCCCAGCACTCGGAAAGCAGAGGCAGGAGGATTGCTGTGATACGAATTTGAGGCTGAGCTTAGGGCCAGCCTGGACTACAAAGTGAGACCTTGTCTCAAAAAACCTAAAAAAACAAAAAACAAAAAAAAAAACACATTGATACTTGCTTTCGGGTATTTCATAGTTCAATAAAATGAACTGATGCCTCTGGTTGAGATATATTAATAGGTGGCAGAGAGTAAAATTTCAAAAGCTTCTCTGTAGTTATTCGAACTGGTCACTATTGTTCATGGCTAACATCAGCCCATCCCTTATTTGAGTGGGGAAGGAGATGGGGTGGAAAAAAGAAAATCTCCCTTTGGCCAAAGTGTGGCATACAGACTATAAAGGATACACATCATGCCCTCTAGTTCCATGGCAGCCAGATTGTGGGTTAGTAGTGGTGTTTCACCTCTGAACCACCAAAAGGGCAGATAGCTCAGTTAATGCCCCAGAAGGCAAATGCAGAATCTCTGATATGTTTTTCAACTACTGAGTATCCTAAGACAGTGCCATCAGATGTTAACCAGTTACTTCATTAGTACAGAGCTTTCTATTGTAATGAACTTAGACACTTGGAAAAAGGAGTCAACTTGGTGAGGTCCTATGAATCTCAAAATACTTCTTTTCTCTTCTGGATAATGCCCTAGATTTCATCAGTTGTTTCAGGTACTGTAAATTGCTCTGGTGAAATAGTGCTTTATGCTTTATTAATTTTTCACAGACCAGTGTGAATGGAGAATAAAATGAATTTACCATATTCTCCACTATATGTAGAGAACCATATACTTTTGGAAACTTTGCCCAATATTTTCAGATAGTTGCTTCCTTGTGAAGGCTTCCATCCTGCAGTGTCAGCATCCAGTCACCCTGGATAAAGTGATAGGCAGGTGGATTTCACCTATCAGGCTAAGAGCTCCTGAGGACAAGGACTGATGTTTTTCACCTTGATTTCTCAGGTGCCATCCCAGGACCCATGCATAATAATTACTAACGTTTATCAAATGCTTCTTGAATACTAGACACACATACATATTTTAAATGCATTACTCATTTAATTTGTGTGACTCTTTATATTGCTATTCCCGTTGAGAAACCAAGGCATGAGACATTATATAACTTTTTAAAAATTATACACCTGAAACTTGAACCTGGTCATGAACCAAAGTCATCCGATTCCAGAGATTTTGCTCTTAGCTACTATCGTGTTATTCATTCCTCTTACTATAGCACTGTGATTAATACATGTGCACAGAGCAAATGACTGAGCGAGTGTGTCACAAGCTGGAGTGTGGCCTTGCCCTTATGGCCCCTCCCCAGGGAAGCCACGCCCCTGTCCTGTTTGGCATTTGCTTCCCGTATTCTGGCTCACAGTCTCTCCACCTTCATTGAAACAGAAGGAAGCATCTGGATGGATGACCCTGATGGTGATATCTCTATTCCTCCGCCATCCCATTTTGGGGAGCCTGACCCAAGGAACCCTTGAGTCCAACTTGTTTGTGACCTGATACTTAGCTTCGGGGCTCAGAAGCCACAGTGTCTGGGCTGGCCCCATTGCAAAGGTCTGATGGACGTCCCACACCTGTCAGCACTATAGCTTAGGCCACTGATGAGACCAGGCTGGGGAGGGGTGGTTTGTCTTGGCTTTCCCTAAAGAACTTTGTCAGGTGTCCATGACTGCAGAATTCTGAGGAGATGCTGAGTAGAGCTGGCCCTTTGCCTCTTAGGGCCAAGGATATGATGACCTCTGAGCTGCCTTTTCTGAATAGGCTAGGAATACTGGCCTGTATGCTAGCCCAGAGGTGGGACTTTCTCCTTTCATTGTAGGCCTCTGGAACCCAGAATATGTGCCTAGAATGGTGCTTAGTATTATAATGCTGGCAAGATCCACTGGCCCTAGAAAGGCTTGTGGCCTTACGCAGAGGTGAACACGGAGACTTGTGGCTATAATATCTTATAACCACTACTTTCTTATGGATGAATATGCCAGTTCATTCTACTAGTAGACAGAGTGGTGTTAGAATAAGCTGCCAAAAGAAGGCATAGTTTCATGTGAGATAGAGTAAGTGCAAGTCTTGCAAAGTAGTGCACATACAGTAGTGTAAAAATAGCACTTGGCAAACAGCAGGCGTTCGATAATCAGATGTCATTATGATCAGATATCTTCATGATCAGCAACAGCAGTGGTGTCCTTAGATCTAGAAGAATGAGTGAGAGATCTTTGGGGACAGAATCAAGAAAGGCCTCAGGGTTCTTTCTTTAGAAGGACAAAGATATTCCCAAGAAATTAGCTTAGTAAGTTTTTTTTTTTTTTTTTGAGACAGGGTCTTGCTTTGTGGTTCAGGCTGGCCCTGAGCTCACTAGGTAGCCCAGGAAAGTCTTGAACTCACAGAAATCCTCTTGCCTCTGCCTTCAGAGTCCTAGGATTACAGGCGTGAGCCACCACACCTGACATTGTGGTATGTGGTACTGATTGCTGGTGGACATGAATCATCATGTCTAACACTGTTGTATATGGTTACCAGGGATCGAACTAGGGACCTTGTGCTTAGAAGGCAGGTGCCAGAACCATTGTGCTAAATCCCCAGCCTTAGGAAAAGTATTTATTTTTTTATAATCTTTATTGGTACATTAAATATACACATCATGATTGCACTCCATAATGGGGATTTGTACCAGTATAAGACACAACTTAATTCTCATTTTTTCCCATAGCCCTACCCACCCTACCACCCCCCCCATACATAAAATTTGTTTTCTTACTTTTTTGTTACAATCTCAACATTGTCCCCTTTCTCCTTATTTTACATTGAGCATTTTATATTTCACAATATATAACATACAATGCTAGGGGAAAAGTATTTTTAAAAAAACATTAAATTAGGAAATTGGGAAGTTGAGAAGACAATGAACTGAGAAAAGATTTAGTTATGATAAGTTGTATTAACTATGTACATTGGATGAATTATTTTCTCTTCCATAGAGGCTTTTAAAAATTGTAAATGCAGAAATATGAACTACATGGTATCCAAATGCCCTTCTTACAATGGAATCTTTAGTCTTTGCAGTGTCCCATTTTAAATCCCTTGCAATAAATAAAAAATTATCAGACATGTATATAAATAGAAAAATATACTTCAGTCAGGAGAAAACAGTAAATATGACATCTAACTTCTGTTTAAATAAAATGGAGACAAAGGTTTGGAGTGTAGCTCAGAACATGTGTATAACACATGCAAGGCCTTGAATTTGATCCTCAGCTCAGCAACAGTGAGAGAGGTAGAGATGAAAGAGGGGACAGAGAGAGTTGGGGGGCGAGGGCAGGTGGGGGAGAAGGCAGTACAAGAATGTCAACCCAGTGTTCTGTGGTCTTCAGAAACTACGACCACACAAATACATTTGTCAGGAAATAAAACTCAAGAGTGTTTGTTATCAGTAGATTATGACTTCAGAGTTGCTTAGAAGAAATGTTTTTCAGACTGAAGGAAGAGGAGTCCCGGTGGCAATAGATCCTCAGGGAGGTTGACAGGCTCTTGTGGTGGCAACTGTGAGAACAGATATAAGAAACTATATAGTTTTTCTTCTTATAATTTCTTTTATGGGCACAGGGCCATCTTAAAAAAATCAATACAGTGTTGGGTTTATAGCTGTATATGTGTCAATATTGTAAAAAAGCCAGGCAAGGCAAGGCAAGGCAAATGAAGCTATTTTGTTATGTGGTTATTATGTTATACCTGAAGTGTTATGAAATAAACTCCAAGTAGACTGTGAAAGGGGAGGGATACATAATTGAGCTGGCATGTGGACATAGGGCTGAGAAGTCAGTAGCAGAATTAAAATGGGATTTGATTGACTCTAAAGGAGTCAGAAAAGGAGGAGGAGAGTACCTAAGAGCCAATGAGACAAATAAGAAATCAATACCAAAATGATAACTCTAAAATCAGATATATTACCAGTCATCTTAAATGTAAATAAATTGACCACTGAAATTACATGGCAGAGATCGTTACACTGGATGAAAACATATCTTCACTAAATTCCTTCTATAAGAAATGACTTTATGTGTCAGACACAGACTGAAAGTAAAGGTGAGAGGAGATGCAACATGTAAACCACAAGCATAGTCAAAATTAAAAATTATAGAGCTGGAATGGCTATATTAATAGCAGATAAAAGTATTACCAAAGTTAGAGAGGGACATTTCAGTATGATAAAGGAGCAATTCATCAGGAGGATGTAGCAATCATAAATGTGTATTAGTCTCATGTCACAACTTACAAATACCTAAACCCAAATGGACTGAACTAATGGGAGAGATAGAAAAATACAGAATCGAACTATATATGTGTGACCTGTCTTAGTCCATGCAGGTTGACATAACCAAATACTAGGGGTGGATGAGTTCAACAAGTACTTATTTCTCATAATCCTGGAGGCTGAAAGTGTAAGATCATGGAGCTGGGAGGCTCAAGATCAGAACCCTCCAAGGTCCATTTCCTGGTACTGAGAGCTGACTTCTAGCTGTGTCCTTGAATAATAAAAGGAACACTAGTTGGTAGAGAGGTGGGGAATTGGGTGGTAGGTCTTGTAGCTGTTGAAGGATCTGGGCCTTGCTTCACATCATTTGGGAGAAGAAGGCATTTTCCAAGATAGTGGAGGAAAATGAGTTATCATCCGTGCCTTGTTTAATAGACAGGGATTTATACAAAAGAAAAAGCAGAATGATGAGCTGTCTGAACCTCAGGCAGGCGTAAACTAGAGACTCTGATCAGTAAGTTGGAGCTCAACAAGTAGAATGTATTCTGACCCCAGGGGAAACTATCTGCTACTGTTGAACCCCAAATGTATGCCAGAAGTGAGTCCCTTGTGACATTCAGCAAAGATTCATACACCTGTTTTGTCTTTTCTGAGTCTTAAAATTGAATAGCCAGATACAGAATGGCCCAGATATGACACTATTTGAGTAGCTCTTTGTGTGTTTATTAGTTAAAAAATGCCAAATTCATTTTCCAACACTATAGAATTTAAAAACATACCTATGTGCAGCACATTATATGGAGAATAAAGTAATTTTGATCACTCTCTATTTTAATCCATTTAGGCTGCTATAAGGAAGTGTCATAGGTTGAGGGTCTCATAAAACAGAAATATATTTCTTACAGCTCAAGAGGCAAAGAAGTCTAGGACTTGGTGTCCCTAGAGCCTACTTTCTGGTTCAGAAATGGTGCTTTTTATCTGTGTTCTCTGATGGTGGAAGAAGCAAGACAGCTCTTGGGTCCCCCTAATAAGGGCACTCCTGCCATTCACCCTCATGACCTAATCATCTCCCTAGACCCTACCTCTGGTACTGTCACCTTGGGGTATGGTGTTCAGTGGGGGAACTTCCAGGGGACACAGTCATGCAGACCACAGCACTTCCCATTTGAGGGTTGTCTCCTCAACCAGTGCAATTGGGAGAATGGGCTTGATTTTGGTGTTGCCCAGAGATAGACTCTCTCCCTGTCTCCCATTTTGTGTCCTGTGTTAATCTTGTCGCAAACTCTGGCTGTGGGGGAGGTGTCCGTACTGCTTCCTGCTCCTCACCTGTAAGGCCTGTTCACTTTCCCTAAGGACAGACTCCTTAGTGGTAGTTAACCCACACCTTCTGCTCTGGGGCTCAGCTGCAGCTCCCTGTCCAGCGCCTGCCCTGGGAAGCCATGCTGTGACTCTGCATCTCCTGCCTGAATGAGACTGAGCATCTTCTTTGCTCTGTCTGGAATCTCAGCCCTGTGGACTTGAAGCTGCCCCTGTGCCTTGGTCGCTGGCATTTGTTCCAGAGATACTTGGAAATGACTAGAACTCCAAGGATTTTCCAGAAAGAAAATCCTTGGGCAGAAATCCTTTGGGCAGAAAGACGATGTCAAGTCATTTCCCCCTCTGCCCCTAACACTATTCAATCATCTCCTGACATCAGCCCCTCTCACATTCATAGCCGAATCTCATATCTAAGGATTCAACCACTCATAGGTTGAAAATACTTTAAGAAAATTGCTCCTATGGTAAATATGGACAGACCTTTCCTTTGGTATTATTTTCTAGACAGTATAGAATAAATACTATTTTAACTATTAAATAATGTTATTAGTCATCTAGAGATAATGTCAAGTATATGGGAGGATATGCATAGGTTCTATTGCAAATACCATTATCATGTTATATAAGGAGCATCGTTGGTAAACACTGAAAGAGCTATTCAAGTAGTGTCGTATCTGGGCCATTCTGTATCTGGCTATTCAATTTTAATGCCGAGAAGGGGCCAAAATAGGTGTATGAATCTTTGCTGAATGTCACAAAGGTATCTGCAGGAGATCCTTGAACCAGCCTCCTTAGGTTATCAAGGGAGGACTGTATTGGCTCATTTAATCTTTACTTATTTGAAATAGGTTTTATTGAATGTACTACAGTGACAATAATAATGGCATAATAATAATCAGTAACAGCTATGTTTAGTGAGTGCTTACTAAGTAACAGACACTGTGATAAGAGCATTGTGTTACTTCAGTTAGCCCTCTCCGTGTCTTCTAAGTAGGCATTATTACTTCCATTTACCAGATGAGGAACATGAGGCACAGGAGCAAAAGTTTGAACCTAAGAGATGTCAGCATGTCAGAGGGCTCGTGCCAGGAGAAATGGTGGAGAAGCTGTCAGCTTTCACACTTTCCCTCTGGAAAACATATGTGCATTTGTGAGCATAGGTCACTGCATCCTAGAAAGCCCAGAGAGGACCCCTGCAGGCTGCATGCCCCTCCTCACTGTATGCAACTCCCCTCTGGTCTGTGAATATTTTCATTCCCAGGAAGAAATTCTGTTTGGCATTTATAAAGGTAAATCCATTGAGAATTTCCATGGCAGGGGCATTTATACCTTCAGTTTTTTTGTTAGTGAAGATCATAGGCTGAAGAGGGTAAAGGATCTAAGATTAAATTCCCATGTGCCTGCTTCATGCAAATTAACCTTTGTTTTCTCATATGGACATTGGAATAATGTCTGGCCCACAGGGTGAGAACCACGGCCAAATTAGATAATGTATACAAAGCAGTTTGCCTCTACTGTTCTGCTCTACTTTCCACCCCCTTGGGAACTTCATGCATTAGGGAAAGGTGGAAGAACTCTCAGAGGGCACAGAAACAGTCAGTTGGCTCAGATGTCATGTAGGAAGGCAGCCCATTTTGCTTAGTGGCAGGTTATGGGATGTGTGCTTCCAGCAAGTATGCATATGTATTGCTAGAGATGGACAGGGAGAAGACAAGAAAAATGAAAGAACTAGAGCAGAAAATGGAGAGGTTATAGTAAGACTGGTCTCCTGAATGTGCTTGGATAAATCTTTATACTAGTCATCTTAAAATGTATCTCAGGAAAGAAGATGTTGGATATTATTAAGTGAGATTTGGTCTCATGATGAGATTAGGGAAATTATCTGAGCCAAGTATTAAGCAGGAGACTTAGTGTGATGTGAACCTTCTATAAATGTAGTTATTAACCTCCCTCCCTTGGGATTTTTGCTGTGTCTGGGTGCCATGTGTACTAAGATTCCTTCAATCCTTTCTTAACCTCAACTCATTTCTATACTTGATAGTCCATCATGAGAATTAATATCTAGGAAGACATTTTTTTTTTGTTTTTTGTTTTTAGTTTTTTGAGACAGAGTCTCACTTTGTAGTTCAGATTGATCCTGAACTCATCTTCGAACTCAGTCTTCCTCCTGTCTCTGCTTGCTGGAGTGCTGGGATTACAGGCGTGAGCCACCACGCCCAGGACCATGTTGTTACCATGGATCAAAACCTTGTGCTTACAAGGCAGGCACTGGAACCACTGAGCTAAATCCTCAGCCCTTTTTTTTTTTTTTTCACAAAATAACCTATGGGTGCAATTCAGGCTGACCTTGAGCTCATAGCCCAGGTTGACTTCGAACTCCTGAAGACCCTTCTTACTCAGCTTTTTAAGTGCTGGAATTATAGAGATATACTACTATACTCGGCCCAGGAAAACATCATTTAGGTGCTAATTATATATTTTTCTAACATAAGTTGAAATAAAACCTACCTATTCAAATTTTTACAATGGGAAAAGTGACTTTATTCTAGCATTGCCATTGGTTGGATATATGGCATGGGTGAATGAGTAGTGCCTTTCTCTGTCTCTTCACCTTGCGAATCTGCACAACTTACCACCTTGGACAAAGTGACATTCAGTCCCTCCTGGGCACCGTGATGATGAGCAGTAGCCCTACAGGGCAACCTAAGCCCAGTGCACTTTAGCACCTGGCCTGGACCAGGGCCTTTCACTGGTCTTCCCGTGGGTCCTGCTGTAGCCTGCAGGTCCCATCCCTCCTCCACACACCTGCCCTGCACAGGTGAGCTGCACAGCACCTGCAGAGGCTGAGCACTGCTGGGAAGGGTGCAGTTTTCTTTTGCAGTTCTGACACTTTCATGACTGATGTCCATTGTAACAGAGTCATAGTTCTTATTGACAGGCCTTTCTTTCCTCTTCCCAGATGAGTTCTCTGCTTAGCTTTGCCCCCCCCCCCATGAAACAATGTTTATCTCTCTTTGAAAGGTGGTAACATGGGAGTAGAATGACACTTTGGGGATACAGGGACATGGGGAAAACTCATATGAGTCTCACTTCAAGCTAACCCCCAAGCTCTGTCGACTTTTAATACTGTTTTGTCAAGCCTCTCAACCTTATTTTCCCACAGTTGATACTGAGTACCTGGGGGTGGACCTTCTGCTTGGCTTTGTTCTATTTTATCATACTGAAGGCTGATGAAATCCTCTTGGATCCTAACTATGTCATCTCACATAGTTGAATATTTCTCAACTGATGTCATCAGAAAAACCTGACAAGCACATGGCTTTTATTTTTTATCCAAGTCATTGATGAAAATGATGAATAGGAAAGAGTTAGGGGGCTGAATCCCCTGATGCAATTAGACAGCACTCTACATTAGTATCTCTTCATTAATTATCATTCTTTGGGTAGTGGCGGTGGCAGAGCTGGAGGAGTGGGTACCCCCTGGGGCAGCACATTTTTATTTATATGTCATTTTAACTTTCTATCTAAATAGATTCAGATTCAATATTCAGATATGTTGGAAGGTAGCAAATTGAAGGACTGCCCCAAGCTGCACTGACTACAGCTCAGCCACTGGATGGTATCATCCAGCTAGTTGTTCAATCCTTTGAAGTATATAAGCTTGCACTTATCTCTCTATCTTATTCACAAGATATAAGAATCTTGGGTCTGATGTCATGTAAAGTATTAAACCTGTCCAGAGAAAGATTGTTCCTCATTGCTTCTTCTGTACAAGTACCCTTAGGCTCTTTGAATATCCTGCCTGATAAGAATCTGTTTACCTGAGGCTTTGGGTCATGCTAGTAAGTCTTCTAATAGTAAGACTTATGCTAGGTTTCTTAGGCCGTGTGGCATCAACTTGACCCATGGGGAAGATGGAGCCTAAGGTCAGCTATGTTGGGGTCCATCATATCTATGTGATCCACCCCTATTTTAAAACACTGTGCGGGAGCTTCAGGTGAGCTCCCCTGGTCTGTAGTGCTCTGCCTGTATCACACACATCACTGCTGAAGAAGTAAGTATTGTGGATCTCTTGCCTCCATCCCATCCCCTTCTGCTGTTCACTGCCATAACTGTGAGTATAAGGGCTTTTCAGAGCTCTGGGAGTCACTCCAGCACATTGTTGAGCCAGTGGGTGGTTCTTAGGACTGCTGAGCTGCAACAGGACTCTCTGGGTTACAGTAAATGTGGCTTTCTTTGAAACCAAGGTACAGTTCTGAGTTTCTGCTCTTTGGTTTCCCTAAATATCTCCTGGAAAAGATACCCCATGAAACAAATAGGTAGACCTTCTTCTGTCTCATGAAGCAGCCTTCTCCCTGAGCTGCCCTTGGGACTCACCTTGTCCCTTGGCTGCCCATGTGATTTTTAGTGAAGTGTCTGCCAAATCTGAAAGGTTACATGGGACTGAGTATCCCACTCCACCAGCATTCATTTATATGCCCGCCTACGTGAATTGGTCCACTAACAGAAGCAGGCTGTCAGGAAGACAGAAAGCAGGAGAGGGAAGTTTGGGTGATGGTACTATTGAGACCTTCCCTCTGCATGAGGAAGGATGAAGAAGGTTTTTCCAAGTTACATATCAGGGATCTATCCAGGTGTGAGGGGGACAGTGTTCAGGGGTTGATGGAGAGTTCACAACAAGGCATATCTGCACCCTGACTTTGTTTGGAAATCAGAGGGTGAAGATCAAAATTCTATCCCTTGTTTGGCATCCCTAGGCCATCTGGGCAGTGATTTCCCAGGGCATGGACATTCTGGAGTAAAGAGGAAGGACAACCAAGCTGGGCACGTGAGGCAGGCATGTCCACAACTACAGAAAGAGCCCATTCCTTACCTGATTTTCCAATGGGTTTATGGAATACCCGGTTCCTGGCACTGCAAGGGGAAAGGTGTCACTAAGTAAAACCAAGTGATCTCTTTATGGAGAAGGTTTTATGTCACCTCTGTCCTATGTAATTCTTGTGAGTTGAACCAAGACATCTTTTAAAGTGGAGACAATTTTACTTCAGTAAGAGTGTCCACAATGCCTTTGGTTCTGTCCTCAGAGGTCGATTTTGTGACTTTGCACCCTAAGGATGCTTTTATCTATAAATCATTTTAAGATACATATTGGGTTTTGTTTTTCCTTCGTATCTGTTTTTCTGCATCCTCCACTTGACAACCAATAGGTGATAAGGCTTTATGATAATGACATATGATGTCATAATATTATGTCATAATGACATAATGACTTTATGATAATGACATGGGACAGTTCAGTCCTGCTTGTTCACACACCTTAGATTACAGAACACATGTTTTGAAAACCCTCTCTCTCACAGAAGGCAGCGATCTTTGAGCGGATCTAGTCCTACACTATTGACACCACAAGCTTTAGGAGGGTTTCTCAGTTTCTCAGTTTCTCAGTTCCCAAATGGGTGATCTTCACACTTAAAGCCACCAAGAATGGAAGTGTCTTGAGGTCGGAATCACAGGAATGTGTCCTTGAATTTAGGATTCGGCCAGGCCTGACCTCTGACTCAGGAATTTAGGACACTTAAGCCTCATAAGATCTGGAAATGCAAACTCTCTGTCCTCAGTGGTGCCATAACTCAACTTGGGCAGCCATTGGCCTAATGCTTTGGATGCTAGCAAGGCTCTCAGCTCTGCAGGGGGTGTTGCTGGGAGCCTCCATCCCCAGTGCCAGAGCACTTTAGCTTTCTGTCACTTTGTCCAGTGTGTCTGCAGGGCAGTGTAATGGTCAGGGTCAGTGTATTAGCTTGAGCTTGGCTATTAAGGCCAGCCACAGGCTCTTAGACCTTGCGCTCATTGGTTTTCTCCATTGGAAAGTGGTGATAAAACTTACTTCTGTGGGCTGTTGTGCAAATGAAAAGATTAGGTAGGGGTCGTGCCCACAGCAGTTATTTTTCTGCAGCTACTATCACTAAGCCTGGAACCTCAGGGGGCCCTGGGCTCCTGTGCCCTGAATTGCCACAGTTGTGCAAGCACTCTTGAGTCTCCTGTTACAACTGGGAGCCGGCAACAGACCAAAATAAAGGGGTGGGGGGGGCCAGCGGGGAGGCAGGAGGGCCTCAGGAGGGAGTCGGACCAGGTCAGCTGGGAATGCTTGTCAGCCGTCCAGGCCTCTGCTCTGCCCAGCTCCTGCGTGGGCCTGAGGTGAGTGAGTGACTCATGAGGGTGTCCTCCCTACCCCTGGGCCCAAATGCTCAGCCCTCCCCAGGGCCGGGGCTCACCTAATCCCCACAGTGGGAGTCGGGGGGCATCCGCGCCTGTGCTGAAGTCTAGGGTTGCACAGTGGTGACTTCACACTCCGCAGCATGTGCAGCTGAGGCAGGCAGCGAGGTCAGCCTGGCAGCCGCTCCCTCTCCAACCCAGATCTGGCCTCAGGCAGCCGGTGCCCCCGGACCGAGGAAGGGATGGCTGAACAAGAAGGCAGTGGGCTGCAGGTCCTGCTGAATACGCTTCAGGTAGGAAGGGGCAGAGAGGGCGCAGGCCCTGGAAGGCTGGGTCTCTGCCCAGCTGCCTTATGTTGGAATCATGCACTGCACCCCCTCTGGCAGCCAGAGGCCCAGTCTGCTAACTAGGCAGTTGAACAGGAGGCAGCTCTCACCTTGACGCTGACCTAAGTGATGCTATGGTGTTTAAATATTAAACATGACAATGTTGATGATTGCTCTGCTTAAATTATTGAACCTGGTGGGATAAGAAGCTCTGGCTAAAAGATCCAGGTTTTCTAGAGGTGGAAAAGATAGGGATAAAAAAGCTTGTTTAGAAAATGAAGGATACATACTACAACCATCCGGGGAAAGTCTGCAGAACAGCTAGGAAGCTGGTAGAACTGTGTGGGAGGAAAGGGCAGCTGGGAAGGGTATTCCCTTGGGCTGCTTCTGCTCCACTATGGCACTTGCAAAATATATTCTGGGTCAGAATGGCCCAGAGTGCTTGTTAACAGTGCCTGTTCTCAGGTAGGGTCTTGCCAGAGGCATCTGAATCACCAGGGGGAGGAGCCTGGGAATCTGCCTTTCCCCAATGATTTTATTTCTTCCTAATTTTGAGAATATTTGTAATAGAGGGGTGTTCTGCAATCTTGTCTGCAGACCGAATCACCAGGAGAACGCTAACAAATAGTGATACCTGGGAGCTTCTCCCAAAGGTCTGATTTAATTGGTCTAGGGCACAACTGGAGCATTGGAAGTTTGAAAATCCCAGAGGTGTCTTGATGTGCAGCTGATGTTGAGGACCACTGCCCTGTAGACTTGGGAAGATGCCTGCTAGTTTCAGAGGATGTCAGAGCACAGAGAAGCTAAAGTGATATTCAACTTGAAGATTTCCAAACCTGAAGTTGGTGCCCAGGGATCATAAAATAATGGGCTTCTTGAACCCATGCCCAATTTAGAATGTAAAGTTTTGCACTTAAATTCATTTTTCCCTGTTGTGAAAAGCTTCCTTACTTTTCCTGTATCACAGAATCTCTATAAAGAGATCTGTTTTTATAAAAAATTTAAGAGCCAACTTTCAGGTGTGTGTGTATACAGGTAAAGAAACCACGTTTTAGAAGTGAAGTAGATTCCTCAATGTGACCTGACTGTGTAATGGAGTGACGAGCTAGCATTCAAGATGTTTGAATCCAATTCACTTAGGTCTTTTGACTGTTTTTGCCTGGTGCACACAAAGAAAAAGTATATCTGAGCCAAGGGTGTTCAAGGTGAGAGTATCTCACAGTGGGCTTGCACAATCTGTCTTCTGGGTAGATGATTTGATTATCAGGTGTAACAAGTCAGCATTCCGAGTGCCTTTGAAATTTCTGAATAGTTGTGTAGAAATCTTGATTAACTGTGATGAAACAACTGGAAGTCCCTAACAAACAGAATTTCCCATGAACTAGCTATTTAGGAAAAGAGGACTACAGAAAGCTGGCAGTAGGGGCTTCATGAAAATGAATGTCTGACAGTTGTCTGAGAAGTTACTTCTCACCACAGGGGATTTAGAAATGGTATTTAGAGTAGTCTCTCCAGGGTACTGCAAGATTCTCAGTTATCAAAGAAAGATTTAATTACGTTCACCAGGTGCTGCTTAGTTCCCAGTTAACCAGGATATTAAAATAGCAGCAACATACTTCCTGTGGACACTCCACATGGCAAGAATTTGGTTGTGGAATTGACTTAGGTTCCTAGCTTGGTTTAAGCGAAGTGCCTGCATGAGTACTGTTTATTTCTCCATAGAAAAGTCAGCACGCTTTAGAAAGAGAACCTGGAGCATATTGTTTTTGGAATAATCTTGCATGATGGAGTTGATGCCTCTTCTCTACTCCCATTCCTTGTGGTCTTGAACTGGAGGGAGCCCACATTGCTGAGAGATACTGGGTTGAAACATTCTTAACCTGGTGGTGGGGGGACATCTCAAAGATTTTACCAATTTAGATCAATCATTCTCTCCTTGGGCATAAAGATGACAAACAGAAGGCTCTGTGCGGGTTTCCAAACTCCAAGAGAAAATAGGGGAAAAGCAGGAACAGAATGCCGTCTCGCAAGGGCCCAGGAAAGGATGAAAGAGAATGGAGGGCCAGAAAGAACTAATGCAGTGTGACACATGTCTGTATGACAGGATCACAGAAGTCTCCCCCCTTGAGAATATCCTTGTTTCTGTCTCCGAGAGTTGCTAGGAAATAGCACTTTTGTGCCTTTTATCTTTTCCTGCACGATGGTAAAGGAGAATTTTTTTTCTCATTAGCAAGACTACAGCCTTATATTTGGTCTGAACCTGTAATAATCAGTTTTATGTCAAGACATTTTCCCAGTTCCCAGCCTTAACAGCTTGAGTTTGGGGCAGAAAATCAGACCATCTCACAGCTCCCCAGATGTAGGTGTGAGAGGCAGAAGGACTAGATCTAGCTCCATATCTGGCACTTGCCAACTGTTCGTCCTTAAGCAAGACCCACCACCTCCCTGAGCTCCCATTTATGTTTCTGTAAAAGGGCGAAAATAAAAGTCAGTTCTAAGCACTTTGTATGAGTATTAAGAGAACACATTTTAAAAGCACTTGTAAACTACAAATGGCTATTTAAACAACTATGGTTTTCATATTGAGCAGACAGTGGAGGGACTGGAAACACTTGCCTCCGCTTTTCATCAGCCTGCCCTGCTTTTTCCTGGGTGGACTCCAATATACTTGGAAAAAAGGAAGGTGTCTCAGTCTGTCCTGCCTCATCTCTCCATGTGGTTTGAGCTAATGGGGAAGATGGGGAACTGCCAGGGGAGCAGGATATGGGCTTCGTGCCAGTTCTGACTCTGAGCCCTCATCCAGCAGGATCCCCACAAAATGCCAATTAAGTGCCTTATTGAAACATAAAATATGTATCATTATTAGGTCAGCCTTGGCACTCTTTGGACTGGGATAGGGGCACAATTTTGCTGTGTGCATTCATGCTTTATTATTTTATGTTATAGCTGCTCAAACTGAATCCCAGCTCTGCATCTTTGCCAAAATGTGCATAGCTGACTCCTTTATTCAACTTGGGTTCCAATATCATCATTTATTATGGATTGTGAATAAGACTTCAGGATGTGGGGTTTCCTGTCTCGAGTTAATGGTGACCTTAGATAGTAGAAAACCTGGCCTGTGGCAGCCAGTTCACTTATTCCCTTGGCTTTGATCCTCAAAAGATTATTTTCAAGACAAGAAGTGATTATTTTGGCCCCTGCGCTGCAACAAAGAGATGGGTGAAAAAATGACGACTGATATGTTTCATTCATAACACTTAGGAGTTTTGTTTCCAAAACATGTGCTTGATAATTTCCCTTGTAAAACTCTCCATGGAGGATGTGGGAATATCTATCTATTGTATGTATCCATAGGCCAGGTGGAGCGGAAATTGAGCTTTCCCCTTGGACGAATGAAGGGGAGAATTTTCCTTTTAGGTAGCAAACACTATATAGATTTTCCAAAGCTTACTAAGATTCCTCTCTGGTGAAGTTTGAGGCTTTCTGGGTTTGTTGGAGATTCCTACCTCAACTGTAACAGAAACATGGCCTCTGTATTAGGGCCTCTACATTAGTTAGCTTTCTGTCACTGGGTATACCCCACTTAAGTGAAAAAGACGTATTTTGGCTTGTAGTTGTAGAAGTTTAGTATACGTCTGGCTGAGTCCAAGGCATAAATGATGTGGCAGATGGGCATAGTGAAGGGAAGCTGCTCAAATGATGGAAGCCAGGAAGCCGAGAGCCAGTCATGCTCCACTACCTGACAGCACATTTGACTATGATCTTATCACTATATTAATCCACTTATGAGGTTAGTGCTCTCATGATCCAGTTGCCTTTCAGAAACTCCCCCTTTTAACACATGAGACTTTTGGAGGATGTGTTTTGATTTAGATCATAACAGAAACATACAAAAATCTGTTTTAATTTCGAGTGTCAGTAGAAGCAAAGGAAAAGAAAAAAAAGTCATAAGAACAAGCACCAAATGGGAAAATAAAAAGCTGTCAAGAAATCATATATGAGCTGAGTACACACCTTTAGTGTTGGCTACTTCAGAGGCCAAGGCAGGAGGATTGCAAGTTTGAGGCCACATTGGGTAAGTCTAAAATAAAAATGGAACCCCAAAACCAGTTGGGAATGTAGCTTTGAGTTCCCTGGACTCAACTCCCAGTACTACAAAAGCAAAATAAAACAAATCAAAGTCCATCAGTGCCTAAGGAATGATTGTGTTAGTCAGTGTGGACAGCGAGGGGGTGATGGTTCCTAGACGTACATTGAGCTAGAAGCAAGGAGAAGTCTTCACATATATTTTCCAAGACTTGTTGCTGTCATAGTTTCTTAAATTCATTGGACTTAGAGACTGAAGAAAATGAATTATCATAGAAGCACTTCTGGCCAAACTCTTACCTCCATTGCTTCAGGTTGCTCTGTCAGTCACTTGTGTGTAAGATATTCCTGGCTGTCTTGTGGGCAAGGATACTGATAGTTAAGGAAAGGATAAGCTGCTCAAGGTTCTATGATAGGAACTTAATAAAGCTGTACATAGACTGGGGAGCAAGTCTTATCACTGAAAAGCTTTTGCAAGAGTCCGTGTTTCTTAAGTGACCAAGGGTAAACCTATTTATTTTTTGTTTTGGGAGTATTGCCTTGACTTGATTTAACCTAGGAATTAGAGGAATATGGATTCTTTATAAGAGAGATTGTTTTGTACATTGTAATTTTTTTGTGGGGGTAAATAACTCTGGCAAAGGAAGTTAGCATTTTTGATTTGGGCCCATTGGATATTCTTGATATTTATCTATCCATCTGTCTGTCCATCCATCCATCCATCCATCCATCCATCCACCCACAGCTTTCTCTGCACTACAAGTAACTGAGAGGACTGTTTTATAAGATGATATGCCAGGAAGAACAAAACTGTGCGACTCAGGACTCACAATTGAATCTTTACTGAAATTTTTTCATCTGCAAACTGAGAATTATAACACCCACCCAACAGGCTTATGACAAGAGAAAGTGCAAGTGAGGAGGTAAGCACAGTGACATATATTCAATAAAAACCAGTAGTGATTATAATTAAACACAGTTCTTACTCAAGAAAATGTAGTGTTAAAGTACCAAGGTAAGAAGATGAAAATATTTGTAAAAGTAAGTTTGCAAATGATGAATACTGTAGTAAAAGCAAACATCAAAAGAGAATTCTACAGGAGAGGATAAGGCTGAGTTGAAGTTCTGGGACTGAGAGAGGAGAGGTTCAAATTTTCCCTTTATGTTGCTATAATTTGAAAGAAATACAAGTTGTTTTAGATGTAGCTTTTGAATGTTCTTGCATCAAAGCAGTTCTGACAGAATGGCTGAATTAAAACAACCAGAGTTGAGTCAGAAAGTTCCATCCCCACATGAAAACAGAGCAGTTGGCATTTCCAGCTCCAGAGCCCAGATTCTGCATTTGACTGTCTCTCTGAATCACCTCTGTGGGGCAGAGGGGAAGCTCAGGAGGCCAGCATTGCTTTGAGGTGTAATTGGAAGTTTGGCATCGCTGATGGTATGCTGAGGCAAATAGCCAGCAGACAGCCCCATGCCCACAGCGGAAATCGTAACCTGGCAACGTTTACTCCCTGATTTACCCAGTTTCTAAAAGTGGAATTGGTCTTATGAGATCCGAAGACAGTTTCAGTTTGAGTTCTGAGATTTGAGAGGTTTGCTAACTAGGAAGAAAACTTGGTCCAGGTTTCCAGAGGTTTGTCCTAGTTGCAACTACAGGACAAGCAGTGGGCACAAACAGACCGGGCATTCTTTTTTTTTTTTTTTTTTTTTGAGACAGGGTCTCGCTTTGTAGTTCAGGCTGGCCCTGAGCTCAGCCTCAATCTCAACATCACAGCAATCCTCCTGCCTCTGCCTCCCGAGTGCTGGGATTACAGGCGTGAGCCACCACGCCTGGCACTGTGGTATGTGGTACTGGTTGCTGCTGGGAGTGAGTCTTCACACCCAGTATGGTATGTGGTTACCGGCGAATTGAACCCGGGTGCTTGTGCTTGCAAGACAGGTGCCGGAACCACTGAGCCAAATCCTAGGCCAAGACGGGGCATTCTTTCACATTCCAGAAATGGGTGCGTGCAGATATATCTCCAGGGATGTGACGTATGTATCCTTCTGCCAAACATAAAATGAAGGAAGTAGAGGGTTTGTGGGATCTGTGCTTTTACACTGAGGAAGTACCTATAGTGCAGGTACCTGGGGCAGATGGCGTCTCCCACCTGGTAGGCCTGGGGATGCTGGCACTGTCCCCACAGGATGAGAGGAGATGTCCACAGAAAGAACCAGGAAACTTTGGGTAAGGGACCAAGTAGCAAGATTTGTAGACATCACAGAACCTCTGTTGCAATGAGATTTTGCCACCTCAATCTTCATGCAAAGAGACAGACATAACTATATTCTACTACAACCTTACTGATAGAAACAAGCAGTGGTTGAGACTTGATCTGTGAGCCACAGTTGCTGACCGTGCCCTGGAGCGCCAGGCCTGCAGCCTGGTGGAAAGGTGGCAAGTGGGGTGTTGCATCAGGGCCAACTGCTGCTGCAAACTGTTAAACCAGAATAGCTGTGAGTGTCCTCTGCCCTAGACTGTCTTTTCGTGCAATGGAACAGATCATACCAGACCTCTGTGTATCCTGGGTCCTCCGAGACAAAGTCTTGACGGGCTTGGAATACACAGCGTGTCTCTGGCATCTTCCGCTGCCCGTGCTGTTCTGGATGTTAGTAGAGAAGGTGCCCATCCCTGTCAGCTCCCTGGTATGGGCTTCCTGGGTGTTTCAGCAGCACTGACCAACATGGAGGGTGACTGGTCTGTAGGTACTGTCATCTGTGCTTGACAGCAGCACCAGGACAAGGGTGCCCACGCCAGCGCTCCTTGAGCTGGGTTCTGAGGAGCATTGTTTTTCCTGGGATGCCCATGGAGGTGGCCCACTCAATCAAAGGTGGAAGGGATGGATAGATTTGAAATGCTGGGGTAGATACATTTATATATTTCTCCACTGAAGGGTCCTAAACCTTCTAAAATTTTTAGACATCTATGTCTTGTAGCTTTCAGTTTGTGCATTCTTCTCAGAATGAACTTTTCTGATAGCATGATTGGCTATCCCGTCACTGTACGTCATACTTGTCTCATCTGCCTCTGCATATTCCCTAATATTTGTTTTTGTACCACTTTCTTTTTTCCTGCCAGGGTCAGAAGCTCGCCTATCTTGTTCAGTCTTTATTCTTACTATTGAAAACACTAAGACACAAGAGGTGTTTAATGAATGTTTGTTGATTGACCAATGAAATGTGTAGTGTATTAATAAGTTGGGGATTATACTTTGTAGTGTTTCTAAGTCATTCTGGGAAACAGAATACATTTGGGGGCAAAAACTAGGCTCTTGGGAATCTATAAAACATGTTTAGCAAACAATGATTTTAAACTAATGCTACATTTCATCACCGTTAGGTTGCGAGGGTTGACTTTCTTTTGGTCTGGAAAGGGACCTTGGAATGTTGAAACTGTTGTGATATAAGTTGATTCAAAACCAGTTCTTTGGAAAGCTAGGTCATTTCTCTGTGTAGTAAATTCTACCAGCTGATGATTCTGTAACCTGTGTGTAGACCTTGAGTTCTTGCTCTCACTCACTGGGGAAGGGAAAAATATAAGCAACAGATGTGGAGGTTTAGAGAAAGCGTAGTCCTGTAGGCTTAAGAGAGACACTGCGATTCTGATCAGGAAGCCATATGGCGATAAGTACAGATTTAGCTCTGGGTTTCAGATTAAAGGCTGGGTCAGATTTCAGAGTCAGGGTATCTGATGGTACTTGTCCTGGGGGACTCAGAGAGAGAAAGGCAGCTTGGTCAATAATGGTCAGTAATGAATTCTTTCTCACCCTTCCCCACCCCCAACACCCAGCCCCCCAAAACATGTATCCACACCTCTAATCTCCAGATCTCACCAACCAGTGTGAACTCAATGCCCTACAGCTCTGACCCTGGAGCATCCTTATCACAGCCCTCTGAGGACAGAATTAATCCATGGGAGCTTCTGAAAGGGCAGCACAGATATCTGTTGCCTTTCACAAGAGCTCAATAGAGGCTATAAGCAAATCTCATTTTCTCCTTGACATTCATTATTGAACCATAAAATATATATTATATGTCCTAAAGGAAGAAAGTGCTGCAGATGACAGCTAAATTTTTAGAGAGAGAAAAAACGCTAAGATGATAATAACTGAAGGCAGCTGGCCACTAAGATCCAGGGAGTGCTTTTGCCATGATCCACTCGTATTTATTGAGAACTTACTATGTGCCAGGAAGTATTCTAAGCATTTTCTGTGCATCTTATCTCACACATTCCTCACAGCAATCCTAAGGTAGGAACAACTTTCATCCTCATTTTACAGATGGGGAACACAAAGCACTTGACCAAAGTGATGCAAACTTTCAGGAGCAATGTGAAGATCTGAACTCTGGCACATCCGGATCCCAGGTTTTATTATACTGTACTCATTGGGCTGTAGCATTCCTTTTCCATTGACCTATCCTTTCTCCACAAATCATATTTTTCTATTAAAAGTAACACAAGCTCATCATTAAAACATTAATATGGAGTTGTTGATTGTAGAAAGTAAAAATCATTCTTATACTCTAAACCAGCTTGGTAAGATTTGTTGAATATCCAACAAATGTTTGTACACATATATTTCAGTAACATATCTACCCTGCTATCATTCCAAATGATTATTATACAATTAATTACCTTTTCCTACATATCAATGTAAGTGAATATTTTTTAAAATATCACAAAAAGACCCAGTTCAATGTCTTGTTATACAGTATCTTAGTATATGGATATCCTATATTTTAAATAAATAGAAGTACATTTTCTTCAGTGTGTCACTTGATTTTGCTGATATTCCTTATTTTTGAATGTTACATATGTTGCATTTTAATAGTCTTATCAACTATTTCTTTCATGGATGATCTCTGGTTGCAATAATTTTCCTTTGTGATCTAATTCTTATACCTAATGCTATATAAATATCACATGGTACCTTCCTCTTTTTCTTTTTTTCTTTTTTTTTTTTTTTTTAGGTTTTTTGAGACAGGGTCTCGCTTTTGTGGTTCAGGCTGGCCCTGAGCTCAGCCTCCAACTCACATCACAGCAATCCTCCTGCCTCTGCCTCCCGAGTGCTGGGATTACAGGCGTGAGCCACCACGCCCGGCACTGTGGTATGTGGTACTGGTTGCTGCTGGGTGTGGGTCTCCACACCC
>PVIR01019205.1:0-32428 GCA_004026965.1 Petromus typicus
GCGCTCTCTTGCCTCAGGACACCAGGCCATCAGCATAGTTGGGGGCATGTGGCCTTCTGCATACTTCCCTATGTTGCAGGCAAGATAACACTGGCTTAGAGACTGAGATGTGAATTACTTAGCCTAGTCCCCAACAAATGGTGAAAGTCTCTCTCCTCTCCTGGCCCCCACTAAAACTGCCCTGTAAGAAGGAGGAGAGGTGTTTTTACATAAGTAAATTTTCCACAAAATATTCACTGAATGTGAAGTGAGGAGGCCTCACAACCCCCAGATAATCCTTTCAGAAAATCATTTCAGTGTGATGTTTAGAGTGCCTTGCCAAAAGACAGGGAAAGTGGGCATCTACTCTTCCTCTCATAGGTGAGAAGAAGGCCACTTATTTTTCTATAGCATGTAGTCAGAGTAGAATTGCTATTAGCTAAGACTTTCCATATCACCCATACTAAACTTGATCATGTCCTTCACTTAGGACAAGTAAACTCTTCTCGTAGTTACTTCTGTCTATACCTGTCAGAGTTTCAAGGTTGCAAGTTCTGCCAAATTCATTCTTGGAAAACAAGGCCCAAAGCCAACCCAGGAAACTCACTACAGTGGTAGAGTCTCACAGTCCCTGAGCAGTAAGCTTATTTTCCTCTATATCATGCAGATTATTCCTACGTATTTGTTAACAAGCAATTTGCGGAGTTTGTAATTGGAAGGAATATGGAAAAGTGTGTCTGTAATATTTTCTGGAGTCTAAGGTTCAGTAGAAAACTGATTAAAGTTGTTTAACCGTACATAACATTTTCTTAGAAAAATAAAGACACGTGTGTGTGTGTGTGTGTGTGTGTGTGTGTGTGTGTGTGTGAGTGTGTGCGTGTGCGTGCGTGGACGCGCGCTACATTTAGTTTATTCATGTGGTTTGGTCTGTTTCATCAGCAAAAGTTCATAATTTAATTACAATCCAAGATCTGAGTAAAAATTTTAGCTCTTTACTCATAGAGCCCACCTCATGTGGTACGTGGATCATGGATTCATGTTCTTTTCTTGGAAGTGACATTTTCCATGCTCCTCTGGCACACCATGATTGTTATTGTTTTTCACTGCGTTCATTATTGCCTCTCTTCGCCACCTTAGAGCCACCATTTTCTGTGCCATTATGTCTTCCAGTCTTTTGATCTTTACGATGCAGCTGAAAAAATTCTGGATCTCTTGGTTGAATATTGGCATTAAATTAGTGTGAGAAATTTATTATTGAGATTCCATTCATCTTATATCCAAAATTTATCTTCCTTTATATTTCTTTACTTATTGAGTTTATTAGTAGATTTTAGATATGCAGTAGGATCACATTCAACATTAAAATTTGTATCTATATGTGATATATCTTGATTCTCATTTTGGCCTATCCCCTCGGCTTCTACCACCCTTGACTACCTGTATACATAAGCTTTGTTTCCATTTTTTCCATAAGCTTTGCTTTACATTTTTTGTTATTCCATCAATTTTTTTCTTTCCTTTATTTACTTTCCCTACCCCTTTTTCTCTTTTCCCTTTGAACATTTTGTTCTTATTTCACAGCATCTATCATACATCCTGAACCTCATTCACATCTTCAGTTTCTTTTTCTATAGAAGCAATGTAATATTTATATGTTTATGTTCTATTTATCTTCCTTTTTAAAAGAATAGAGAAAGTCTCAAAGCTGTCCCAAGTAGCATGTCAATGGCACATTAGATGCTCAATCTAAAATATAATGTTTTAAAATTTTATGGAAATTGGCATTAAAAAGAATTATTTATTTCCAGATAGTATTAATATTAAGAACCAAAATAAAGGACATATTTGCCACTAGTAAGTGTACAGTTTCCAATGGGACAGGTATATTTTGGAGTAGAATACAAATGCTAATCAAACTTTACAACACAGAACACTGGGTTGAAACTAACCAAGTGTTAACTAAAATGTAACTTCTACATTCTTCACGTTAAAATGAATAAAGAAACTTTTGTAACAAAAAGTGAAGGACAACTCAAGAGATTAATACGTTGAATTCAAGTAGCATGAATTAACTTATAATGGGGATGTCATATCATAAAATGTAGAATTTGAAAATATTATTAATGGCCTAGAGAAATAAATGAAACTAATATATCCTCATGTCTGGGGACATATTATCTTTTTATGAATTTTTTAATAAGAAGAAAAAGGTACATGAATATCTCTTATTGAAAGTAAAAGTTCTATTTTCTGTAATAGATACTGAATAAATGTTAGCTGAATTTCAGAGAGTAATTTGAAAGTGAAATGTAGACAGGAAATTGCAGTATATGAATTTTTTAATTAAGAAGCCCATAAATGTGCCTGCTAATGCTCTAAAAACTGTCTTTCGACAAATGAGGCAATAACATGGAGGTCCTAAAATTGCCTGTGCAGAGACTATCAAAATAAAACAAAATCCTTTTATTTATTTTACATGTTTGGATTTGACAGTGCTTTTCTTTTGAAGAGAAAATATGTCGTGTGTTTATTGTGGACATAATATATAAAGTGGGTTAGAATCACATTTTGATTTGAAGTTCTAGTAGATTATAAGCTATACTTCCCCCTGATTCAGTGACAGAAAGGAAAAAGTGTTTACATAGGATTTTGTTTTTGCATAGTCATAAGAAACTAGGGCATGAAGTCTCATTATGTATTCTGTAAGAATCTATTTCAGCTATTAAATCACTAGGAAAGTCACGGAAGTTTAAATTTATGTGCAGATTTATCTAGTAAAATTGGGGAGCTATACAAACATATTCAGTCATATTTCTAAGTCAACCCATACTACGAATTAATTGTGATTCCACTGGAAGATTTACAGTACCATTCAGTATACCTCTAAAGTCCCATTTCTCTCACTGCAGAACAAATGCAGATATGACTTACAACCGAACAACTAGTGGAACTTTAAAATGGTATTATGTGTCACACTGGATGTGAGACATACTGCATCAGATCTGGCTTTCTGCGAACATTTACTGAATGTGGACTCAGCTGCATTTTCTCTTGGCCTTGTTTTGGATGTAACACCATGATCTGGAACTAATATATGAAAACATGCATTAGTAATTCTGAATAACTTTGTGCTAAGTTACCTTTAGAATCACAGAGGGTTTTGTAACAATGTAATGTTCCACCGTAGTGTTTTACATGGAATACAAGCAAGGAGAATACTTTCCACAGCTATATCAAAGTACAATGTAGATACCTTTATAGTTGTAAAATTCAATGAAGGTTTTATATTTCATTCCAAAAGCTTTCTGTGTAACAGAAGTACAGCTTATATAATTTTTAAATAACAATAAAAACCATTAATTTCTAGTGTATTATCTATGCTAGACTCTGGGGTACTTTAAAGTAATTAACTTATTTCAATCACATGACTAGATTCTAGGGTAACTACTATTATCTTCAGTTTTTAGAATCATTTTTAGTTACAGTGGCTGTCTATCTGATCTAACAACAATCAGTAACATAGCTGTCATATATAATTCATTTATTTTACAATGATATAGGATATTGTACTCGTAGAAGAATTAAAAACAGTGTTGTTCTAATTTTCTGGTATGGGCCATTCATGATTGGCCTTTCATTTATGCCAGTTAACACATGGCATACAGAAGATAAAGAAAGAGAGGGTATAGCCTCAAAGGCTTCTGACTCTGGTTGAATGTCTTTAACATAGTACCATCACAAAGAAAGTATTCACAATTTCTCCTACCATACAAAACAATGCCAGGAAAAAAATTGACATCTAGAACTATCTTGCTTTTTCATCTTAATTTACTATTTCAAGAAATATAAAAGAATTCAGGCAGGTAAATTGATGCACACATCTGAGTGAGCAGATGGTTTTAACCAATTATAAATTTAAGAGGAAAATATATGAGAATCTTTCATAAAACAGCAAAGATAAAAACAACATGATCCTCACATGAAAATGGACATGTGGACCAGTCAAACAAAACAGAAGACACAGAAACAAGTCCAGGCAGATTCAAACATTGAGTCTTTAACAAAGGAGCTAAAAAAAGATGCTACAAAAACATAGCTTTTTAAATAAATGAGTCTGAGAAGACTGGTTATCCAGATGTAGAATGACTCTAAACTCATATCTCTGACCCTGTACTAAAATCAAATCAAAATAGATCAAAGACATAGACATTAAAACAAAAAAAAATGATTCCTTAGGAAAATAAAACAGGTGATATTATGAAGACTTAGGCATAGACAAGGACTTTCTACATCCTGCTTCAACTGCACATGTAACACTAAGAATCAACAAGGGAAATCATATGCAATGTGCATTGCAATGGAAACAAAAGCAAGTGAAAAGACAACCTACGGAATGGAAACAACATCGCTCCACCTTCACCTCAGGCAGAGGACTAATATCTAGCCTATATACAGCATACAAAAACTTAGATCCCTTTCTCCACAGCTGTAGACTCATACAACCTCTGTGGAAATCAGTGTGGAGATTCTTCAAAAAGCTAGGATTGGAGGTCCCATTTGACCCAGCCATCGCTCTGCTAGGTATATACACAAAAGAATTAAATGATTCATATCACAGCGACATATGTGCACCCATATTTATAGTAGCTCAGTATGTGATTGATAAATCTTGGAAACCACTAAAATGTCCATCAGCTGGAGACTGGATAAAGAAGATGTAGTTCTTTTACAGAATGGAGTATTATTCTGCCATTCAAAATGGTAAGATTGAGTCATTCATGCTCAAATGGATGTATCTTGAGGATATCCTCATAAGTGAAATAAATAGGTCACATATCTGTAAATATCGTATCTTTTCTCTGGTATGAGAAAATGAAGTTGTAAATGAGTTGTAGTATGTATAGTTGATATTGTGAAATAGAAAATATTTAAAAGGTAAGAGTATAGAGGTAAATAATGAGGAGGAAATGAATGTGGCAATAATAAAGAAAAAAGGAAACAGAGATTATGTATATAGGGAATGGGGGATTGCAGGGTGAGGTTGAAAAATGATAATCAGGTTGTGTTATATTCTAGTACAAACTCTCATTGTTGAGTGCGATTGATGATGTGTATTCATAATGTAATCTCAATAAAGATTAAAAAACCCCCAACAGCTTAGATCCCCAAAACTGGACAATTGAAATGAATACATTTTACTCAGAAATACAATTGGCCAAATAAGTAAGTGAAAAGATATTCTACATTCTTGACCAATAGGGAAATTCAACTTAAAGCATCACTAATAGTCTGTCCTGCTCCAGAGAGAATATCTATCATCATAAACTCAAGAAACAATAAACACTTGGAAACTCTTCTACACTGTCTGTGGGAATATAAACTACTATGACCACCATGGAAATGAATATGAAGTTCCCTAAAAAAGTCAAAACTAGAAATTCCACTTAACCCATCTATGCCTCCTCTGGATATCATTCCAATAGAGTTAAAGACATCAAATTATAGTTAAACATGTGTCATGGGTCTAGACATCCCCCCACCCCTAGCCTCTTGTAGTCACGGGCTTGATCTAGAATATGTGAAGCTGGAATTGATTCATGATGCAATTCTAGGCTCAAGGGCACTCGGATTAAGGGTGTGACTGCTGCCAGGCTCAGTGGTCTAAATAAATAGAAAGGGCAGGGAGGCCCTGTGAAGTCTCTCTCCTGTTCCTTTGCTGCCTTGTGGGTGCCATGTTATTTCTCTCCTGTGATGCTTGTTTGCCATTCTAGTCTCAGCACCAGCTGATTGTGAACTGAAACCCTCATGAATTATATGCCAAAGAAATCCTTTTCCTTTTAACTCTGGTGTCAAGGATTTATCACAGTTCACATGGTTGATAGTAGTTGGAAAATTTTTTCTTAATGCTCTTATATTTCTCATTAAAATTGTCTCTAAAAAGAAATCAGAGGAAAGTTTTAAGAACTTTATGAAAAATATTTTGGGCCCCAAAATTCTAGAGCCAATCAATTTGTATTTATGTGCAAAACTATTTAAATCTGAAATATTTCTATGGAGTTCCTCTCAACACTTTGGGAACAGTAAGGAATTTAACTGAATCAAAATGTATATCTTCGGGTATTATTCATTTACTCAAAATTCTTAGAAGCTTTTTTTCTTTTAGAGCATTAAATCCTAAGAAATAATTTGATGTTTCAATTGAAATAATAAAAAAAAGAATTTCCACATAGCAGTTCATTATGTTTAGTGAAATTTCTTGTTTTTGAATATGAAAGCTATTCCACTACTAACCCTGTTAGAGCTATTAAAACTTAATAACATCACATTTTTTCTTCCCCTTAAAGGAAACAATGTATATGTATATAGGGGGTGGGGGATAAGGTAGGTAGAAAAGTGGGAAAAAATGAGAATTAACTCATGTCATATACTGGTACAAATTCTCAATGTTGAGTGTGATCATGACATAAAATGCACCAAAATAATTGAATTTTTAAAAAAACTTTAATAAAAGTTCACATAATTCCATGACAAGCCACAGATGAAGAAAATATTTGTAACACACATCTGATAAAATATTATTTAAAATATACACAGACCTCTTAAAATTCAATGCAAACCACTTAATTATAAAATGAGAAAAATATGCAAATTGTCACCTCATGTAGATATACACATTACAAAGAAGCACATGAACTGATATCCAATATTATAGATTATGAAGAAATTGAAAATGAGAGTAAGACCATTGCACACCTGTTAGAAAGGATCAAATGCAAAACATAGACAACAAATGCTGGTGAGGTCAAGCAACAAGAATGCTCATTTATATACTGTTACAAATTCTCGATGTTAAGTGTGATCACGATATGTATATAAAATGTACCAATAAAGAATTCAGTTTTATAAAAAAAGAAGAATGCTCATTTACTAATGGGAGGAATGAAAAATTTCCCAGACCCTTTGAAACGCAGTTTACTGATTTCTATAAAACTGAACATACTCTTACAATAGGAATCAGTAATATTGATCCTATTTACTCAAAGGGAATGGAAAGTTATATTCATACAAAAAAATTCTACATAGAGTTTAGAATAAATTTATCCATGGTTGCCAAGATGAGAAGAAATTGAGATGCTCTTTGGCAAGGAAAGGATAAACTGCACTTCATTTGGACAAGGGAATCTTTTTTAAAAAAATTGAAGTATTTATTGGTACATTAAATATACACATCATGATTGCACTCAGCAATGAGAATTTGTACCAGTATATGATACACTTTAATTCTCATTTTTCCCATACCCCTACCCACCTTACCATCCCCGCTCCCCATATACATAAGCTTTGTTTCCTTTCTTTTTTGTTATAATCTCATTATTTTCCCCCTTCGCACCATTTTGCTTTGAGTATTTTCTACTTCACGATATATGACATACATTCTAGAACTCATTTACATCTTAATTTCTATACCAGAAAAAGATACTATATTTACACATCTGTGACCTATTTATTTCACTTATGACGATGTCCTCAAGGATGTCCATTTAAGTATAAATGATTCAAACTTATCATTCTTATTCATTGCTAAAAGGATATGAAGCAACAAACATCAAAGCACATGTAGGAAATTTACATGCATGCTACTAGTTGAAAGGAGCCCAATCTACATACTGTATGATTCTAACTATATAAAATTCTAGACAATGTAACACTTGGGGTGTAGTAAAATGTTCAGTGGTTTCCAGGAGTAAGAGCTTTCCCTTGGGATGAACAGGCCAAGCAGTGGACTTCTGTGTGTTACTATAATGGTGACTACTTGTCAAAAATTATACATTGTACAGCACCAAGAATGCATCCTACTATAAACTATGGACTTTGGGTGCTAGCAATGCGTGTGTTCCTCATTGTAAGCTTTGATGAACAACAATGATCACGGAGGAGGCCATGCATGAATATAGAAAAGGGTTACATGGAAACCACCCATTCAGTTTTCCAGTGAATAAAACACTTCTCTAATAAAATAAAATTTATATTTTAAAATTAAGAGAAATTCTGATTGGATATTCATTTCACCTGTCTGAATAGTTTCTTTGAGAATATAAAAGAGAAATTGCTTTTACTCGAGCAAGTGATCTTTTAAAACATATTCTCTTGGGGGCTGAGAATCAAAGACTCTATAAAATCTAGAATTTGTATCCAAATCCAGTATAGTTGAAAATTAACTGTAGCCAATTTTAAGTCACAATGACATTCTCCCCTCAGAATAACTGTGTATATTTGACCCACAAAGTGGGTAACTTGCAATGGACAGAAATTTGTTAATAATTATAAAAATTAAAATAATGATTAATTTGTGTCATGTACTTTTATTTATTACCTATTGAAACTGATACACATATTATCATGCTCACTTTTTAGTTGGGAAAAATTGATGAAAAACAAATTAGTATTCAAAATCTAGTTAGGAGTAGAACTAGAATTATTACTTAGAACTTTATTTTATGCTCCATATAGGATTTAATTTGTCTTACGCCACTCTTTAAGATTCTTTTCTTTTCTACATTTAAGTAATTCTTTGATCTAAGTTAAGTATCTGTCATTTTTTTCAGCTATTAGCCTAATCAGCTTACACATGACAGAAATTTCTCACAGCTTTGAGTACTGGGAAAACCCAAGAGCAAGGTACCAGTAATTATTTTAATTGGCAAAAAAAAAATTATATGTAGGGGAAAAAATGAGACTCAAGATGTGTCATGTACAGACAAGAGTTCTCAATGTTGAGGCCAGGGAGTTAGCTCAGTGGTCCCGGCGCCTGTCTCGCAAGTGCAAGGACCTGGGTTCGATCCCTGGTAACCACATACCATACTAGGCGTGGAGACTCACGCCCAGCAGCAACCAGCACCACATACCACAGTGCTGGGCATGGTGGCTCACGCCTGTAATCCCAGCACTTGGGAGGCAGAGGCAGGAGGATTGCTGTGATGTGAGTTTGAGGCTGAGATCAGGAGCAGCCTGAATCACAAAGTGAGACCCTGTCTCAAAAAAAAAAAGAGTTCTCAATGTTAAATGCTATCATATTGTATGTATGAAATGTACTGCCAAAATCAATGTTTATTCAAGATATTGTGGTAATATGGGCTAGAAAATTTATAATATCATAAGCTAAGATGAATTTTGCCTTTGAGTACATGTAAATGAAAATGTGGTTTGATATCTGTAATAGTTAACTGATTACATTAACCTCAGAAAGAAATGCTCATCTCAGTGAATTAGTATAGCTCTGGATGCAGAGAAAGGGCTGTGTTGAAAAAGGAATAGTCACCTTGGCTGTAAGTGGGACCAACTTAACAGGCTTGTGGTCCCAACAGAATAAAGGACATGCCAGTCTTCCAACACAGCACTGTCAAGTTCCAGCACAGACCCTTAGCCTTCTGGCACATTCCTTTGGCCTTCTGTTTGAGACCCGTCAGCCTCTGATGGGTCTTACTCGGGACTCTACAGTGAGTTTTGACCTTGAACTGGATCATTTGGATCTCCAGAAGGCACAGAGTCCTTTTGCATTCTTGCACACATGACTCTGTGGGTAGCTGTTGAAAGCCTACCTTATAAATCCTTCCAACTTTATTTATCTTACATTCAATCTGTTTCTTTAGTGAGCACCGACTGATACCATGCTTTAAAGCCTGGTATGACTGTATGTACTCTATAGGTGATTATATGCTGAAAAGGGAGAATTGGGACCACAGTAGTCCAAATTGTAGTGCATATCTATGCATATATCCAGCTTAATGTCTCACAGGCTAAGCATGAGGCTTCAAGGGAAATGACTCAAGAAAACCAAAATATTTTTTATATAAATGTCCATTTTTCACTGAAAAGGGAGAATGGTAGCTAATCAAAATAGAAAAGAACCAATAAGCAGATTTCAGTGAGTTTTGATTACAACAGCTATTGTGTTGTTTGGATAAATATTTTTGACCATTATAATGACTTCCTAGAGATTGTGACAATTTTAATTGTGTTTAGAAAAATCCACACAAGGATTGTTGCCCTTTCATGCCAACCTCATGTGGAAAACATTGTGCACTAACTTCTGAGGTTGCTCGGTGGCCTGTTCAGATGCTAAACATTCTTCATCTAACACTATCAACTTGGAGGACAGGATTTCAACACACTCATTCTGAGGAAATCAAAACATTTGGGCCAAAATAGGCTTGATATTTTAATTGTCAAGAATAGTCAGTGTCTATTGCTCTTTGATTTCGGGAATCTTTCCTCCAAATCTGTTTAACCTATTTAGATTCATACACTTCTACAATTTTTTGCTGGAGTTTTTTAGTCCAAGAATAAACAGTAAAACTTATTATGATTTGATACATGGGAAGGAAGAATCTTTACCAAGCACTGAACTTATCTAGCCCCTTATGCTAGCACATATTAAAGCTATTCAAGTTGGAGCCAGCTTCTACATCAACACATTTATGCCATGAAAAGAAAACTATGACTACATTTCAACAATTAAAAGTAAATAGAATAAGGCATGAAAAGGCTTTTTCTTCCTGCCTCTTTGGCATTAGCTTGCTTTGAGAATTACAGTAGTCTTGACATTCTAATCTGTCTTCCTGCCAATTTCTTCTTTACCCATCTGTTCACCTAAAATATCCAAATTGGAAAAAAAAATGTATGCTGTATAATTAGTCATAGGTTCATTCATTATCTTGACACTGAAAACGAAGATAACTGACTTACTGATGAATTGAGGACCCTGTGACCACTCTCCCAGTTCATGTTCCATAGTTTAAGCCCTAACTGGATTTCTCCTGCAGCTGCATTTATAGTGAACAACTGAATGTCAGGAACTTCAGTGTGAATTGTTCCTAATGATGTTGACAGACCAATTGGCTGCATCAGCAAACTTTTACTATTCAATGAAGTTCACACTCTGCTAGTCATTGTGTAACATGAAGGAATTTTAAAGTTTGTTCTTGCTTCCAAAGAAGTCATTCTATTTTGAGAGATGAGAATAGCTTATATTACTCTATATTATATGTTTGATTAAAACTGTTAAAGTGGTAACCACTGGTACTCACAGAAGAGAGAGAGAGAGAGAATTTTCTAAAATTAAATTCTTCTAAGGAGACTTCTAGAAGAATGAGCTTCTGAAAAACTCACAGTCAGTCCCCAGCAGGTACCTGGGAATGGCTGTTAAGATTGATCTTGAAGTGGTGCATGGAAAGGCCAGCTACGCTTACAGGAATGAAAATGAGTCAACCAGTAAAATGAGTTTAGATATCACTGTGATCAGGTATTATAATGCAGGAAAGTAAGTTATGATTAAAAAATAATTAATTTACCTGTTTTAAGTCTCTTTTCAACAGCAGGATTAAGAGTCACCTTGGGTGTGGAGCCAGGCCACGCCAGTGACCATGTCAGTGTGCCATGTGGTATATGTGCTGTGAGGTGCTGAAACGTGGTGGAGGGACGGGATCCTGGAGCACGACCCAAAGTGGTCTCTCTGTGTCTTCGATCTGACAATCTTCGATATGCTTCATAGATGCCAGGACGTGCAGAGGTTGCCTTGGCCACCTGTCCTGAACAGTTGGGCATGGACAAAAACATGAACAAAAGCTCTGAAACATGAACTGAAATGATCTTCTATTCCCTTCAGTTTTGCATGTAAACTATTTTGTCTTGCAATGGGAAAGCTGACCGATACAATGCATCTTTCTTATGCAGTACAAAAATATTAACTATCATAAAATCTTCCACTGCACACATTTTTAAAGGAAGACATCTTCTCGGTACTATTCCACTATTGAGTTCTTGTGACATAGATGATCTGCACACTCTGCCTTTTTGAAGTTTAGCTACTCAGCGATTGAAAGTCCACCTCTCACCATCTCATCAGCACTTTTATGACTTGGTTTTCTAATAAGACCTCAAAAATCCCATAAGGAATATATATATATATATATATGTGTGTGTGTGTGTGTGTGTGTGTGTGTGTGTGTGTGTGTGTGTGTGTATGTGTGTGTGTGTATATATATATATATATATAATTTGTATGTATATATGACCTCAGGGATAAAACTCATTTATCATGATTTCACCTTTAAAAAGTTAGGAAGATTATTAGTTATGCTTTCTTCAAAATGTGCTGCTCTTTGATCCTAGTTCAACCATGACTGATTCAATCATACTGACTTAAATAAACTATTTTTGCCTCTGATTTTCAACTAATTAATATTGACTCTTATCAGGTATAATAATTCAAAAACGACTAACTTTATATTGAACAACACAAGAATTTTCTCATATTTGATGTCAGTTGTTTTCTACTTCCATTCTCAATTCCAATGAAAATTTCTATCATCTAAGAAATATGATAAGTGTGGGAATTAATGCATTTAGTATAATTGTACCAAGCTCTAGCATGCTGTATATGGAAATTGATACTGTGTGAAAAGAACTGCTTTTCTGAAATCATTCACTTTTCTCACATTTTTCAAAGAATTCTGTCGCTATGTACTTCATATCTTTCAAATATGCAAATATATGCACCCCCGGCCTTCCTTACACCCACACAACATCCTCCACACTTAACAAGGTTCTGAATTCATATCATTTGGAGAGTCATTGGTATTTACCAAGAGGTACAGGAGAAACCTACTCGTGTAATAGACAAAAGAATTGACACATTGCCACTGAGAGAAACTTTTTAAAACCCCAAGATTCCAACTTTAATTGAACCAGTAAGAAAGTATTGCAAAAATAAAAATTTCCTAAGTTTTTTTTTATATTTTCATCACAAAGCATAAAGGAACTACACAGTATTGATGCTAGAAATATTTTCTCAAGAGAAAATCTTCTGTTTTACTTGGAGAGCAGCTTATGCTATTACTATCCTTAAGAACATTAAGCAAAAATTACAAGACAGAGGGTCAGGTTAGCACTAAATATTTTAAGAAATGTGAGGACAAACAAAATAAAATGTAAGTTTGATGGGATTTTACTACAGAAAAAAGATGTTATGTATCAACATGAATTACTACACTACACAATTTTTTTCAACTTTCCTTCATTATTGTCTTATTCATTAATTTAACATGTAGACTTCAGAGTAGGAAGACAAGAAAATTCACAGTAAATCCTTTGAAAGAGGAGAAGTTTATAGTGAAATGAGAAGGACATATAGTTTTGTGAATTTAGTGGTTTATATTGGGAACATAGCTTAATTGTAGTGACAGTGCCAGTGTATTTAACCAATGTCTACTTTTGTACTATTCAGCTTAGTTTCTACTGAGTCTTTTTCTAACAAAGGGAAAACAATTCAATTTAAGCCAAATTGACACATATATTACTAAATACATATTAAGTATTATAATAGAGAATATTGTGATAGAGAAGAGGTGATATTGAACAAGTGTTGATATTGTAAATTATATATTTTGCTCTCATTTAGAGTAACAATAGATTTAATTTGTTCTCTCTGACCTCAACTCCACGCAGAGTTTCTCTCATAGGAATTGTTTATGAATTGTACTATAGATGGAAATTTCTGTATCTGAGATCATATCTCATTTACACTTTCATCATTGGTAATTTTTTTTCTTGAATGCATTAAGTTTTGGAATCAAAGACAGATCTATCACTGTTCATTTAAAAGTAAATATTAAAGGTGTGATATCCAGCATCACAATTCTCAATAAATTAGTTATTTTCTTTGTCCTTATCATATAGAAATACTATGCAAGGGTCGGAGATTTAGCTCAATGGTGTCACGCCCACCTCACAAGTGCAAAATGCTGAGTTAGATCCCTGGGGGAGGGAGAGATTAAACAAAATGAATCTGTATATTTATATAGGCGAAAGGCTGCTGCTCCATCTTCTCCAATCCAAAATGGGAAAGAAGAAGGATGAGGAGAGAGAATGAAAGAAAACAAAAGAAGAGAGGAGAGAAAAGAAGAAGATTGAGGAAAGTTAAAATTTGCTTCCTCAGCAAACTGATGGGAAAGATCCTACAGTCTCACTCTAACATTTTTGTATAAATGCAAATAAATCTAAGTGTATTTGTCATTTTCCCAGGGCACGGGCAAAGTATCTAACACAATTTAAAGAAAAAACTTCTTTTTAGAATATGAATTTTAGCAGGAATGGAGAGGAAAAGCTACTAAACTATGACAGGATACAGCCTCCCAGCTCACATTTCTATAACTGACTTCGAGAAATCCCCGCCTCCTAACAGTACATTCAGTTAGACACTCCTCTGCTGCATAGTCCACTGGTGAGGGTAACATACCCCATTCCAAACATCTTTTAAGCTCCTAGGGCTTTCTTAAGAAATTATAAAATTCTAAATTATAATACTTCAGAATGGATAATCTCAATGACTTCAGTTCTCTGCAAACTATAGATATTTCTAAACTCCTAGGGCTTTTCATACAGCTCCCAAGTTGCTAGTTTCTTTTGAGTTGTATCTATACTGTTGTAAATTATTTTCACAGATCCAAAGGTCCAGAGACATCCCCAACTTTCATAAATTTTGATTAGAATGATCTGACGTTTATTTTTAAGTCTCCACAAAGTGAATCCCTATATTTTCCTGGCCAGTGCCTGTCTCTGACCTTAATATTGGCTGAACTAATATCTAGTTGAATACAACATACAACAAGATTCTGGAAAACCAAAGATGAGTGTTTTTATACAATGAAGAGTGAATAATTATCTTCTCCTCTTTCTTTTCTTCTCATCTTTTCCTTTTTACTTTATTTTTCTAAAAAAGTCTGAGGAAAGTCTTTTTAAGCTTCCATTTTTATATTTAAAAAATATTTTACTACCTTAATTTCATTTTCTCATCATTCAGAGTAAAATACAACAGACAAAACATCTTGAAGTTAAATATTGAAAACATGTAACAAGTGACAACTTATTCCCTTATAGACTAAAAATTGATGAAGAGCTGTTTATAGTTTGTTTTTTATTTACTTACTTTTTATTGTATATATTTAAGGTATACAACACCATGCTTACCTTGATATTCATATGTGTGTATGTATGTAATTTGTGTGATTACTAGAGTCCCAAAAATTAATAGCCCAAATATATCACCTAATTGTTTCTTTTTGGTGGTTAAAAGATTAAATTATTTTCTTTGCTTCTATTTTATATTGGTAATTATATGTACACATCATGATCACCCTCAACATTGAGAATGTGTACCAGTATATGACACAACTTAATTCTCAGTTTTTCCCATTCTCCTACCCACCCTACAACTCCCTGCCCCCTACATATATAAGCTTTGCTTCTTTTTTTTAAATTACCATCACATTATTTTACCCTATACCCCATTAAATTATTTTCTTAATGCATCACCACTATAAACTATAATTTTCATGCTTTAAATAAAATTTTCAGATTTATTAATCTTACATTAATCTTACATTTTTGTAATCTTACGTTCCTTATCTTACATATGTTCATTCTCTCTTCCTCATCCAACCTCTACAGTTAGATTTTCTCTGTATTTGCTATTTTTAGATCCCACATATGTGAGAGATTATGTAGTATTCAGATGTCTGCTTATTTCACGTACCATGATTCCTCTTTGTTTATCTATGCTGTTTAAAATGGCGGAATCTCCTTCCAACAGTCAGTAATATTCCATTATGAAAATATTTGTGTATGTCATAATTCTTCATTCATCTGCTAACAGACTCAGATTCAGGTTGCTTGCATTTCTCATCATACTTATATTTTTTATCATCAATCAAAAACCATAAGGAATTTATATATATATATATGTGTGCGTGTAATTTGTATGTATATATGTATATGTATGTATATATTATATATAATAAAATAAATATATATAATATATACTTATTTAATTTATTTTGTATTTATAAACTTATATTATATATATAAATTTATAATTTATTTTTTTCTTCAATCTTTATTTGTACATCATGAATACACATCATCATCGCATTCAACCTTGAGGGTTTGTTACAGAATATGACATGACTTGATTCTCATTTTTTCCCTTTTGCCCCCACTCTGCAACCCCCCACCCCTATATACATATTTTGTTTCCTTTTTTCTTTATTATTACCACGTTCATTTCCCTCTCGTTATTTACTCCTACACTCTCTTACCTTTTAAATATTTTCTATTTCAAAATATCAACTATACATACTACAACTCATTTATAACTTCATTTTCTCATACCAAAGAAAAGATACAATATTTACACATATGTGACCTGTTTATTTCACTTATGAGGGTGTTCTCAAGGTACATCTATTTGAGTATGAATGACTCAATTGTATTATTTTTAATGGCAGAGTAATAATACTCCATTCTCTAAAAGAACCACATCTTTATCCAGTCTCCAGTTGATGGACATTTGGGTTGTTTCCAAGATTTAGCAGTCACAAACTGAGCTGCTATAAACATGGGTGCACATTTGTCACTGTGATATGAATCTTTTAATTTTTCTGTGTATACCTAGCAGTGTGATGGCCAGGTCAAATGGGACCTCCAATCCTAGCTTTTTCAGGAATTTCCACACTGAACACCCAGAGGTTGTACGAGTCTACAGTCCCACCAACAGTGGAGAAGGGTTCCCTTTTCTCTGCAACCTCCCTAACATTTTTTGCTGGCTAATTCTGAGATAGCAGCCATTCTTTGTGAAGTTAGATGAAATCTCAGTGTTGTTTTCATCTGCATCTCTCAAATGACCAAGGATACTGAGCATTTCTTCATATACTTCTTAGCTGTTCTTACTTCTTCCTCTGAAAAGTATCTGTTCATTTCAGATGCCCCTTTTTGAATTGGGTCTTTAAATTTTGGTGGGCTGATTTTTTTTAAGCTCTTTCTATATTCTAGATAGTAGCCCTTTTTCTGAAGTAAAGATTCTTTCCCACATTGTTGGTTGCATTTTTGCTCTGTTGGTGGTTTCCTTTGCTGTGCAGAAGCTTTTTAATAGAATGAGATCCCATTTGTTGATTTCTTCTGCACAGTCAGATCATCTTCTCCAGTCTGCTTAGAGGCAGGAAGGCTCTGGCCCCTGCATGGCTGCAATGGCACTGCCTGGGGTTCCAATGGGCCTTCCTATTCACCAATAGAGTCCCTGGGTATACGGGTGCAGTCGGCATGGAGAAAGGCAGGCTCCAGCCCCTGTCCTGCTGCAATGGCGTTACCTGAGTTTTCCATGGCTCCACACACTCCTATACAGAGTCTCTGGGCGTGTTTCCAGAGTGGGCCTGGAGGCCGGCCAGTTCCAGTCCCTGAGTGGCTGCAATGGCGCCAGCTGAGGTTTCCACGGTTCTGTCCCTTCCTATACCAAGTCCCTGGGCGTGCTTCTGGAGTGGGCAAGGAGGCTTGCAGGCTCTGGCCCAAATTTATAATTTATATAATTTAATATAATGTATATTAATTATATGTATACAATCATAATTATCATTTGTATTAATTATTAATTAATAATTAATTGATAATATATAAATGTCATATAACAATAAATGATGCATATATAATATATAATATGAATGATGAATATAAATGATAAATAATATATTCATAATGAATTATTAAATAAGTATTAATTATTAATTGATTATTAATTGTGTGTATATGTATATATATGTGAAAAGATATTTCCAAAAGACTGTTTTGCTTTCTATCTCCTGTAGATAGTAGTTCTGCAGTTACTATAAACAAATGGTCCAAATAGTTGTAATTTTCTGAATGAGAAATGTAACATGCCTCTGTGATTTTCTGTGACATGCCTCTGTGATTTCTACTCACATTGAAACAATTAATGCAAGGGAGCACATAAATCAAGCATAAAAGCAGCCCAATTATTAATCACCATATTTTTACAATCTCTAATTAAAGAACATTTATTTCATGTTATTCTTAATCAAGCAGATTTAAAATGAACTCAGGCACATTAGAGGTCTTCCTCATGTGTCCTTCTTTCAAAACTGTTTCACCTGAAGCTAAACCTGCATGTTTGCCCCTGCAGTCTGGAAGAACACACCCTATCACCACATTCAACCCAATCTCAGATGACAATACGTTTTCCAGTTACTGATGCAGAACATACATTCAGTAGTTTTACTAGTGAAAAAGTTCTTAAGACTTGTGCACTTCTGACTCTGGTACCTTTTATTTTATTTTGAAAAGAATTTTCATTAACTAGTTTTTCTTCAGGTTGCAAGTTTGAGCTTTTTCTTGTATTTTGACTGTCTTTTGTTGTGTATGTGTGTGTGTGTGTGTGCGTGCATGTGTATTTCTCTTCTGTGTGAACAGCATCTTCATATTTCTCTGTCTGTAAGCACCAACTGGAAAGGAAAATTCTAACTATGCCAAATACTGTCTAACTTGGATTAGAGAGATAAGAAATTATTCACTCCACTTCAGCTTGTAAATTTTGGAAGTTGGCATTTGTGCTTGCCTTGATTTTGCAAGAACTGGTGGCAAAGAAACCATCACACAGGAAGAATTAAATGCAGAATTAAATTCTGATTCCCAAATATACAGCAAGAGTTTCAGCTTGGCTGGAATGAAACCCTTCAGAAAGAATTACACTGGAACTTTTATTCTGAGAGGAAGTTGATATGCTAAAGAGCCTACATTCAAATTAAGTAAACATTAGTCCTTCAGACAGTAGTTATCACTTTGTTCATATCATCCAATACAAAAGATAACAGGGCGGAGACACAATCTGACTAGCTGCAGTTGGTAGCAAACTCAGGACTGCAAGCAACTGCCACTTGGAACTAGGACCCTTTCAGCAGGTAGGGGATGAATCAAAGAAATCATGAAGAACAGTGTGAAGAAAGTTTCCATTACATTTTGGAGATGAGGTAAATAAAACGTGGTTTGACCCAGCACTAAGGGCCCTGGTGCCAATGTGGCCACAGATGACAGCTCATATCATTATTTTTATCACCTGGGAACATTCACAAGAGCCATTTCTCACTCCCAAAAATGATGGTCTTAGTCCTTGCTGTGGATTAGTAACGCTCCCGTTCACTTCCTGTGGCCTCCAAGTCTTGTGTCTCAAGGTGTGGTCTCAGACAGCGGGTGTCAGTATCACCAGGAGACTGTTAGAAATGCAGAATCTCCGTCTCCTCCCAGACCTATGGAATCAAACTCTGCGTTTTCAACAAGATTTGCAGGTGTCTCCTCCTCCAGACTGTCTTCCTCAGAGTTCCGCCCAGTCAGCCCTCTCTGCACATCCCTACGTGCCCAGAACTCAGCTTGCAACTTTGTCCCATGTTTTCTTCTCTTCTAACGCTCTAAGTGCCCTGTTAACTTTACTCTGACCTACACTGTAATTTTCTTTCTATCCTCTCATTCAGAAAAAAATTAAAAGGTAAAATAGAAGGAAGTTTATTCTTTGAAGTAGATTTATAAATAAAATACACCTCATTTCCCATAATATTTCACCTTATCAGTAAAGCTAGATTTCTACTCCTTAGATCAGGACTAGAAATATTCTGATCCTAAACACAGTGGTCACTGTTAGGACAAATTCATAGCTATTTCATGATAATTTGTCCTTTTTCATGCTCTCAAGGAAAATCTTATTTTTCTTTTTACCCACTACTAGTCAATTATCTGTTGATTCAGGATCAAAGGCAAAAATCATTAAAATAAGCAGAGTTCAGCTTTAAACATATTTTAAATCACTTGAATTAATATAAAAGAAATTAATTAATGTGAGGTTGAACAAAGTATAGAAGTGGCTTAAAATTGATATTTTTATTGCTTAATATAATTATTCCATTTTAAATTCAAAGATTACTTTACTCTTTAAAGCTCTGAAATATAGAAGCCAATATTTCCTTGTCTGAAACAAATCTTATTGCTTAGTAAAAATAGTCACACAACAAAGACTTCTTTATAATAAACATTTAGGGCTATGTTCCTTGAAAATATAGTCAAATGGCTTGACTAGGATATGAGGCATTTGGGACATAAAGTGTCCATTTATATGCTGTCTTATGCATATTCAGAAGTTTGATTTTGCACTTCCTTTATTTGGGTAGGTAGTTGATGACACCCACCTTTCAATGAGTAATAACAGAGACATTCAAACACTCAGGAATCCTATTAGCACAGAATGAAGGAAATCCATAATGTTAACCAACTCCTCCGATTATGTCCAAATTGCTTCATGGCTTTTCAGTTTAACTATATGTGACTGTCTTTCTGTGAGTAAATGAGAAGGTATAATTTGGAGACTGTATCACTGCTCTGGGGTCATTTTAAGGTATAACAAAATATGAATTTAATAGAGCATATTTCAAATTGACCACACTTTTCTGATGTGAATCCTGTTGAATGTTTAATTGTGGGCACATCAAATAGCTTGGTGTCATAATAGCTATTTATGCAATTTACTCAATCAAAAACTACATAAAAAATCAGTCTACAGCATTGTTACAGAAAGATTAAACTAAATCAAAATTTTCTAGATGTTGTTTTCTTTAATAATCCATTCTTAGTCTATGTATTTTTGGTGGTCTAGGGTACCAGAAGTCTGCACTTTCCCTCACTGGAGGGATCTACAGCTGCATTGCATCTAAGATGATAATTCTAATTTTCCTGGGAATCCCATGACTTTTTCACATGTTAATTTGGGTGGTACAGAAATCAGAAATAGTGGAAATGCTTCTACAATCATAAAATTAAGATACAACTTCTCGTAACTTGCAATTTCATTATCTTTTATAAAGAAAAATGACGATGCATTTGCCCCTAAAACATCAAGCCACAAGGTTTTGCATGATTTCATGAGTAACAGACAGTGAATAGTTAGGTTCACATTAATGGGCAAAGTCACTGTGGTCAGACATAAGGAGTGGTGAGAGAACAGGTACTTCTTAAAAAAGATTATGTTTGAGAATTGAATTTGAAGGAAACACATGGACCAAAGAAAAAATAACCTGGATAAGAAAAGACAGAAAGATGGCACCTTTGGGCTCTCTTTGTGGAATTGTGAATAGTCTTTACCGAGATTCTCCCATCGAAGTGAGCAGGGACTGTTTGTGGAGCACAACTATATCACAAAGAAATCTACATACCAAGGAAAATGTTTGAACAGTATCTCATGCAGAGTAGTGAATTCCAGTCACAGAAATAGTGTAAGAAAAGCTGTGAAGAAGTTGAAAACTGACATGTCCACATTATATGAGGCACTTTGGCTGATACAAAGACTGGAAATGGTGGAGACAGTGAAGGATCGCAATCAATGCGAGTGGGCTGCAGGCACCAGTACACTCTACGGGGTGGGCGGCTTTAGGCAGATGTATATAGGGGATGAATAGTCAAATCTGAAGGACTTGGTGACAGGCTGGAGAAAGTGAGGGACAAGGACTCAAAGGCAACTATGGGTGATTACATCATAGCTGCAGAATGACAGAAGAGAAGTAACTAAGAGCAGCCATTTGAGACTGCAATCAAGGAGGGAGAGGTTTGCGAGTGTCATTTCAAGTTCTTATGCATCCATCAAATTCTTTCAAATTTTATTTCTTTCATTAAAAAGAGAAACAAAATATCATACTAGCTGCTCTAGTGTCACTTGAAATCTTACCTAAATAGGATATCTGAGTTACCTTCCACAGTATGTAAAATCAAATAAATTAATTAGGTTGTCTCAACCTTGGTTACCTAAAAAGAACACTATACAACTACTTTTGGTGAGACTTAAACATGGTGACACATACATATGACAGCATACATATGACATACATATGACATACATTCACACGGTGAATAGCCAAATAAATAAATGTTAGTTTAAATAATATGTGTAAACACTGGTAGTACTAGAAATCAGACTTTGACTGAAGAAGAGAATTCTGAAAAACAAATGGACTAGTGATTACAACTTTGCTTCTTTCTCTTTTTCTGATACCAACCTTGTTTTCCTGCATAAACTGAGTAACTGCTGGGATCACCAAAAACAGGATATAACTAGGGCTTGGACTATGTTGGAGGCTGGAGGAAAGTCAAGTCATGAAAAATTTCTCAGTGCTTCTATTTTGGAGGCTGAAAAGCATACAGCTGGTGATTACACAAAGAGAAAGAAAAATTGAGTATCTAAGAACACTGAAAAGATTAACAATCAATTAAAAGGTATAGAAAAATAGATTAGAAAATCCTATCATAGACAGTGGATTTTTTTTTTTTTTTTTTTAGGTTTTTTGAGACAGGGTCTCGCTTTGTGGTTCAGGCTGGCCCTGAGCTCAGCCTCCAACTCACATCACAATCCTCCTGCCTCTGCCTCCCGAGTGCTGGGATTACAGGCGTGAGCCACCACGCCCGGCACTGTGGTATGTGTTACTGGTTGCTGCTGGGTGTGGGTCTCCACACCCAGTATTGTTATGTGGTTACTGGGGAATCGAACCCGGGCCCTTGCGCTTGCAAGACAGGCGCCGGAACCACTGAGCTAACTCCCCGGCCCGGATATTTTTTTTTACTCTGATAAACCACTGCATCCATCTAACCTTAGAGTCTAAAAATAAAAGATGGAAACATGAATGATCAGTGATGGTCATTTCATGTATGTCCTGATGGAAGAAAGTAGAGCCTACAGCATGTAAGCTGTTCTCTGAGCTCTGTACTATGGGAAGCATATAATTCCATAAAAGTGAGACCTGTTTTGAAGGGTCTTACCAAAGTGCAGAGTCACCTTCCATATTGATAGAGCAGTTGTGGTGGAAGCCAAATTTTCAGAGCAAATTAGAGTGTGTAGATGGTAATATGAGGATAATAGTGTATTATTCCACATATTTGGTGATAAGAAAGAAAATGGAAAAAAAGAACAAGCACTACAGCGGAATTAAGAGGATTTTTTGCATATCTATGTCTTTATTTCTCAGGGAAACCTGAACATACTGGCAAACTATGGTAAATCCCAGAAATTACAAGGGATAGACATATACACTGAATGTGCAATAAATAAAGAGAAGTTGACAGGAAAGTTATAGGAGTTCTTTGGCACTAGATATATTATTCTGAATGACAACAGTTTGCATCTTGGTATACAAAATATGACCAAAATATATGATGATTATTTAAATTAAAATGTATTACAGTAAAAGACACATTGCCATTAATTCTGCTCAGAATAGTCCTCCCCACTTCAAATATGATTTTATAAAGTAAAGGTTAAAAGTAAAACTTAGATAGCAACTATATGTAAGGATGAATTCAAGATCCATCATTTATGGGTTATATATTTTTATGTTACATTTATGTTCCTTATTTGTTGCTGGGAAAATACATAAGTCACAGAATAAAGGACTTAATAGGACGCTGGAGATAAGTCACTAGCCTATGCAATCACTTCAAAAGCACCACACTCATTGGAAGGTTCATCTTCATTGAGTAACTATTCAGGACCTTGACCTCCAACATAGAGTTAAGACATAGCCAAAGACATGTCCACACAGCTGAGGAATCACAGAAAAAGGAAGTGTGGTCATCATGGAAAAAGCCAATAATCTACCCTCACTCCCAAATCTGAGTCTGCTATTTACAGTTGCATGACCTTTGTAAACTCACTTATTTGTGTTTCAGTTTATCAATCTTTAATGATCATATCACTGTTATGAGTTGCATCTACGTGTCCTCCTCCCCCAAAGCCTCCTACACTATAGTTGTGGCTTTTAGGAGGTGACTAGATCACTGGTGTGTGATAATGGGTCAGTCCCCTGACTGGTGTAGCATAGTTCTCAGTGTGCGTAAAGAATTCACTACAGCAAGGTGGCACATTCTGGGCATGGATGGTTCCTAACGGTAGGCTTGTGGCTTGGCTGGAATAAAAAGGGAGAGTGAAAAGAACACTGCTGCTTCGTGCCTGCCTTACCACAACCTGTTTGTCCTCTGCCGTGCTCCTCTGTCATGCCATCCTGTTTTGGACCCGGCCATCTATGGTTTGCCACCTCTGCAAACTGTGAACCAGAATAAACTTTCCCTCTTTTAATTTGTGGGTTGTTCCAGAAATAAGAAAGTAACAAAGACATCTAACTTATAGGATGGCTGCAAATAAGTTCTTCTATGATAAACACTTAGAACAGCATCTGGCACATGCAAGCATGTAACTAACATAAGACTAGGAGGAGAAAAGAACATTCAGGGAAATCAAAATAGAAAGCGAGTCATTTTTGGAGCGTTAAAGTAGGTACATGTACAGAAGAGAAATGGGGTGGGCAGGGGTGAGGTGAGGTGGGCAACGAGAAAAGCATAGAGAATGAAAATAAAACCAAAGAAGAGAAAAGAAACATGAAAGGCCCTTTGCAGACTGTCATGAGCAAATATTTTTATTACATAATTTGAAGCCAATCTGGGAGCAAATTATAGAAATTCAGATAGCAAAGTATGACTCCGTGGTTCAGAAAATTCTAAGATTTAAATAAAACATTTTTGCTTTTCTTTATCATTCTACCACATCCCTTGTTCTAGTTCATTCTTAACAAATTACTTTGAGGATAAAAATGGTTCTTTTGGTTGGCCTTTTTTATTCTTGTTGACACCTGAGCTTAAAATATATACTGTGAATTTAAAATTTGAAAGACAGACAATACATTTTTCCATCAATATGTCTTCACTGAATCTTTTCAATATTCATATTACAAAATTTAAAATGACAGAACGACAGAAACCTTCAATGTAGTGGGTTCTAGTCAAATCTTTAAACAGAGGTACTAACACAAAATATTGGAAAGTTGAAATACTATTATCTAAAATGTAAAAGTAAAAAACTTTTTTCTTATCAGTAACATAAAGCCATGAGTGAAAAATATTTTCCTAAACATCATGTGACTAGTTACAGTCAAACCATATACTAAAAATACCTTATAGACACGAATATGTGGGTGAAAGAAACAACTTGTGTTTGAACTTGAGTCTTATCCTCATATATATATATATATATTTGATATTCAAACAATCTGAAATGATACATATATAGTCTCAATCATTTCCAACAGGAAATACTCAAATTATACAGAAATATAGCAATGTTTTATTTCCTGCAAAAATGCAGAGTTCTAGAAAGCAAGACACCTCCCTTTTATATTGAAGTCAATCGCATGGAAAGTATGCACAGTCTAGACATGTAAGGAGAAAATGGCAGAGTCAGGGTGCAGCAGCTGGCGAGCTAGAGACCCCCGAAGGCCAGAAACATAATTCCATCCCGAACAAGCCCAGCCTGGGAACCAGGACTAATCCTGTACCCTAGCCTGGAAGGCTGGAAGACTGGAGATCAAGGAGGAGCTAATATTTCCATTTGAATTGAAATTCAATTGGAATTGAATTGAATTGAAATTGAAATTGAATTGAAATTGCTCTGTTTCAGAGCAGGTAAGGCTGGAGAAACTCACGGGGGTGGGGTGGGGGGCCAGGGTTAGCCTTCTTATTCTGTTCAAGGCTTCAGTGGATTGGATAAAGGAAGGTGCTCTGCTTTACTCACTTTACCCAAACAGTGTCACTCATGAAACCACAGCTTCACGAAAATAATCAGAAAAATGCTTGATTAAATATCCGGGTATTTCATGGTCCAGCTAAATTAAATTAACACAGAAATTTAACCAATGCAAATTACATTCCATATGCAATTGTATATATTAGCTTCTTTCATGCAAAAAATACCTGAGGAAGTCGGTTTAAAGGAAGAAAGATTTATCTCAGCTCACGGTCTCAGAGGTTGGAATCTGCTGTAAGCCAGCTCCACCGTTTAGGCCTGTGGCCGGGCAGAAAGACCAAGGAGAAAGAGTGCATCAGTGGAGCGCTTCTCACCTCATGTCAGACTAGGAAGTAGAGATGAAGGGACAGAACCAGAGAGGACATACATCCTTCACGGCCATCAGTGACCTCCTTCCTGCAGGTAAGCTCCACCTCCTGATAGCTCCTGAGCTGTGCACTCATCAGTGGGCTATTCCTTTAATGAGATTAATCTCCTCATAATCCAATTAGCTTTCTTGAGTTAACCCTGGACATTGCTGCTCTGGTGCTCAAACCTCTAGTACATGAGTCTTTAGGATCCACTTCATGTTTAAATTACAGCACAGTGTGTGGGAAAATACTGATATAGTTACAGTTACGTAAACCTTTGTTTCCAGCCCGTTTCTCTCATGTCATGCTGTCTTTGAGTCTGATATAAGCTTCTCCAAGTTTCCTAATTCACTTTTCCTTAGTTCAATTGACTTTATTGATTGATTCCTAGTTCTGACCTTTGGTCCTGAAGATGAATGCATGTTAAACCCCTTCCACTCACCATGGCCTGGCAACTAGGACATCATGTACATGGTATTTCCTATAAATAGGTCCTCCACAAACACCTCCTGTTGATTGATTAAAAAGGGATAACCAGGTAAGTCTAACTATTGTCATACTTCCGTGTTAGCTGCCTTTGCTCAGGTTGGTGGTACAGGGAGATAAGAGCGCTGGAGAGATCTGAATAATGCCATGCCTTGATGACTGAACCCAGGAGGAACTCTGAGCATAGATAAACTCTGTCTTAGATAAACTCACAGATAAACTCTCTGCAGTCTTAGATAAACTCTTTCACAGATAAACTCTCTCCTGTCTTAAATAAACTCTCCTAGTAAACAACATACCTGGCACAATGTTGTCACAAGTTGTGAGAATTAGGCACACAGGTATCACTTCCCTGGGAAAAGTCGCTTAGAAATCTATATCTGGTCATTCCTGGACTTTATTAAGGTATATTTGACCTTTGATGACTTGAAATGTGTCATGTCACTGTAATAAACCATAATCCTTCATAATAGTTTTTATAGGTCCCGTGTATTTTTTCAGCAAACTATAAACCTTGTTGATGTGAAATATCCTTATACCTCCGGATAATCAAAAATTAAAATAATTTCTCCAAGTGAACCAAGGGAAACAGAGTGGAGATGAGAGAAGAAATAAAACATGTGAATTTATTAAAACTAGTATGAAAAATTCAGTGTGAGGCATGTAAATATCAATCATTAAAGTAAAATGAACTGTGAACCACAATAAAAACAGTATTTTAAAAATTTCTTATACAAGCGAAATACAACATGGAGTCCCACCTCAGACCAAGATTTAGAACATTACCTGCAATTTGTAGCTTTTTCAATTGGAGCTTTTTCACAGGTGGTTGGATCCAGTGTGTGATGGGGGAGTCAGCGTGTGTGATTACTGAATCAGTTCACTGACTGGATTGCACTTTCCCTCAGCCCCTTAGCCTTGGACAGAGTATAATAGGGGCAGGAGGAAGCTGTCATCGTCCCTTAGACCTGCTGCTTGTGACTTCTGCCTTCTGTGTACTGTGAACTGCTCTCCTCTGTGCTGCCCCTTGTCATACCAGCCTGGCTTGGAGCCAGCCGAGACTGGAAGCTCTACACACTGTGAGCTAAATAAACCTTTCCTCCCTTAACTTTGGTTGTGGAGCATTTTGTCTCAGCAACCAGAAACTAAAATATGTATTTGTTATTTTAATTCTTTTTGACTTTTGTACATTATGATAGTTGGATAGTGATACATCTTTCTAACTTTAATTTACATTTTTCTGATGCCTAATATTTTGCATCATCCAAATTTTCGTATACATGTTGACTATCACTTTAAGATTTTCATGAGAATCGGAGATTGCTTTTAAAAGGTACATTCACAAGGGAAAGATATATTCCTTGTATTTCCAGGGTATTCTCTAGAATCCAAAGCCATTCCATATCCCTGGACTCTTGGTAAGAGTTAGAATCTCCCTGTTGACCATTTCTCCAGCCTCTTTCCAACCCAGGTTTTGCTTTATTCTCTGTGTTCTAGAATCCTGAACACCTTGAAGCTTCTTGCTCAAAGTATATTCCGCTACATCTTATTTCTGTTTCTTTGAAATAATTTCTCCTCCGCAGACTAAACTTTCCATTTTATACTTAGCTCAAAACTTGCTTCTCCAGAATATTTTATTTAATCATCAGAATCCATTCATTACCAGGTATCTTCAAATGCTGTTGTGGTATTTTCTGTTAGTAAAGCAACTATATTGATGAAAAGGATATGATTTTGTGTGTGTGTCTTTTCTTCTTCTGAACATCGTGAAGTTATGAGCTACCTAATCATGTCAGGCAGAGTATAAAGCTTGTGACTCTCAAGTATATTTTGAGCAAACAAATGAAAGACAAAGCATTGAATTGTAAAAATGATACCCAAGGGTAATGTATTATGTGGAATGACTTTTCGGAGTCCAAAAACTAGTGTAGCTGAAAAAGCCTAAATCCAACAAGAAAGATATTCAGTACCCTGAACAGCACAGATGCAGAGCAGAGATGCCTTGTGAAAATTTAGTGATCTATGTCTTATTTTGAGTTTGATATTAGACATTGTTTTAAGAGTTTGATATTAGACTTTGTCTTCTCTTGAAGTCTCTTCATATTTGTATTTTGAGCAATATTCTAAACAAATGTAATTTTGAGATATGTGATTGTGTCTTTAAGATACAAACTCAAGTCAGTCCTCATAATTTTTAAAAGGCAATAAAAAGTACTTGTTAAATAAATCCTATTTAACAGGGATATTTTTTCTCTCTTTTGCCAATGCCAGAGTCAGATCCCTGGGCAGCCAGTGTTGGAGCAGGATCTGTCCTGACAAATGTCACCATCTGACATCAACACTTGGGCCAGCTGTTTTGTTTCCCCCAAAAGTCAGTAGAGCAGCTAAAGGCAAAACTATGCCAGGAACTAGCCTTCTAAAGAGTATGGCTGCCAGCGTGCCTCCGGCTGTTAGTGTTGCAGTTGCTCCATGGAAAGAAAAGGTCATTTCTCAATTGTCATGAATCTCGTGTTCTCCCTCACCAGGGAGTACAGGACAGGAGCATTGTCCTATCCCAGTGATGGCAGTGCATCCTTGGGAAATAAAGGGTTCCAGCTGGGCTTCATGCACAGAGCCTCTGTGGAGAGGGTTGAACTGTTACCCATCTGCGTCGAGCTACACTGACCTCATCCACTTACTGACTCGCTGAATTCTATGCATTGAGGGCTCAAGAGCAAATATTCAGCTGGGCACAGGGAGCAAAGCAAACTGACAGGGGCATCTGAATGCCATGGAAACAGATCCAAACAACTAGTCCCTGATACCTGTTTTTACCTCTACTCATGGAGTCTTTATTTATTGTTAACAACTTTGCCTGGAAAGTTGAGAAAACTTTAAATAAGAAAGATCTAAATTTATCATTGACTTTTCTTCAAATCTGTCCTCATTATTTTTCTTTTCTGGCCCAAATCAGAACACAGATGTTCTACTTTCACACATTTGCTCCGTGAGGAATTCTCTGTCAGCCGACTCTTGGTTCTTCTTTAGGGCGATGACCCATTACCTCTATTAGTTTATTACTTCTTCCTCCTTCATCTTGTTCAGAAAGACTTTTCTTGAACAGCTCTTTATCCTCCATCTTCAGAAAGCCCTGAGCTTGCTGTATCTGGAATAAGCGCTTTTAAAATGCTCATCTGTTAAATCTGTCCTATCATTTCTGAATGAAAATGTGACTGAGTTAAAAAACATCCTTAAAGTAGGCCAGCCAACAATATTTTTGCCAGTCTAAGCTAATTTCAAAGCATTTCTGATGACAGAATTGAGTTCTTTAAAAATTAAACTTCTTAATGCCTACTCTTAGCAGGATGTGAATGCTAAGTAGGGATATGAGAAGGAATTTGTCATAATTCTCCTACTCACAATTGTCAGTGTGCTAGAATGAACTCCTAGTAACAGTAATGATATCTTATCTAAAATAATAACTAACAGAATTATTTATCATAAAAATTATCAGAAAATAAGAAGTTTAGTGGTAAACCAAAAGTATTTATTCAGGTATTATCCAAATATTGGAGGAGATGTTCCTAAATGTCTAGGCATATTGAGTTCACTTTTAGAGAATAAATGTGATATTTATTGGGTGCCTAATTTAGTCTAGGCACTTTAAAAAGTGCACATAACAGCACACAGGAAAGAAAAATCAAGTGTTTTTATATGAGCAGGGAGATTGATGCTGCAGCTAAATACTGGCATATCCTTCCCTGAAGAACATTCATAGATTTTTAAATTGAAAGGCCAGAAAGGCTAGTAAATATATACTGTGGAAAGTGTTACGGAGCTATGCATTACTTTGTGAAATGTTTTGTTAATAATATCCACTCTGAATATTATAATTCTACACAAACTTTTTCAAATAATATTTTGGTTCATGATTAAAATTATAAAACACAAAAACCAATGAGTAAAATCACACGGAATCAGGAAAGGTCACCAATGAGCAAAATAACATTGAACACAATAAATTGGGAGGCCTCGTGTTTTCTGGCTCAACATAAATCACTAATCTACAATAATCAAAACAGCATAGAGCAAGTGTGATGGTGCATGCCTGTAATTCTAGCACTCTGGGAGTCTGAGGGAGGAGGATTGCTGCAGGTTCAAGGCCAACCTGGGCAACATAGTGAGTTTAAACTCAGCCTGAACTACACAGTGACATCCTGTCTCAAGTTAAAAACGAAGAACAGGGCCGGGGAGTTATCTCAGTGGTTCCGGCGCCTGTCTTGCAAGTGCAAGGACCCGGGTTCGATCCACGAACCATATACCATATACCATACTGGGCGTGGAGACTCATGCCCAGCAGCAACCAATACCACATACCACAGTGCCGGGTGTGGTGGCTCACGCCTGTAATCCCAGCACTCGGGAGGCAGAGGCAGGAGGATTGCTGTGATGTGAGTTCAGGGCCAGCCTGAATCACAAAGTGAGGACCTGTTTCAAAAAAACAGACAGACAAAAAAAAAAAAAAAAAAAAAAAAAAAAAAAAAAAAAAAAAAAAAAAAAAAAAAAAAAACCATGACGCTAATAAAAGTAAACACATAGATCATGGGAGCAGGGTACAGAACCCAGAAATGAACTGGTGCATCAGTACTTATCTGATGTCCAACAATATGCTGAGAACATGTAGTGGGAAAAGATAGTCTCTTCGCTTTACAGTATTTATCTGTAGCCATTTGTAAAACAAATTCAGACCATAGTGTACATCATATGCAGAAGTCAACTCAAAGTATTTTAGGATTTATGGGTAAAATCTGACACTATAAAACTGCTAGAAGAAAACACACAGGGAAAATCCATGACAATGGCATAAGCAATGATTTCTTGGAAATAAAAACAGACAACGCAAGCCAAAATAGATATACATGGGTACCTTAAATTAAAATGTTACAGAATAGCAGAAAATAATAATAATAGTAATAATAATAATAATAATAAACAATGAATATGCAATCTATGAAATAGAAGGGTATATAAATATATATATATATGGTATATGTGTGTGTGTGTGTGTGTGTGTGTTTGACAAGAGATTAAAATCCAAACACATTTAAAATAACCATGGCAATGAACAAAATAACAGTGAACAATGGATTCCGATAGCTGTCAGTGATCTTTGGAGAACTGCAGTAGTACAGTAAGCTGTTACCTTACACCACTGAAATGCCCTTAATTACAAAACAAGAATGAAATGAGTATTAGTAAGGACGTGCTGGGAATGAGCGGCTCATGAAAAAGTAAACTAGTGTGGGTATTGTGGAAAAATAGGAAGTGTCCTCAAAACGTTAAAAACAGAATCATCCAAATAAATAAAAATAAAACCAGAATTACTATTTGATTCAGCAATCTCACTGGACATTTATGTGAAAGAAGAGAAATCAGGTTCTCAGAAATAGTTTTGCACTCCCCATATACACTGTATTATTAACACGAATAACCAAGAGGCAGGAGCAGTTGATTTGTTCATAGAAGGGTGAATCAATAAGGAAAATCTGGCAGATCAATAGAAAGGAATATGATTGGTCAGTCACTTTTCTGTCAATAGGACAAAGTTCCTGACACCTGCAATACACAAGAGGAGAGGCATTTTGGGGGAAGAGCCTACAGAGGATTCACACCACTGCTGATTTGCTCTGAGGCAGAAAGGTCGAGGTAGAAATATGGGGCATGGGAAGCCAGCCCCACTTAGCCTGGGGGATGGCAGAGATCAGAACACTTTGCTCTGGTCACAACCCCAGTGACCGGCTTCCCAACAAGGCACCTGTCCTCACAATGCATTCAGCTCTGAACTCATCAGTGGATTAAATTCGCCAGTGAGGATACTGTGCCCACGATCCAATTGCTTTCCACAATTTCCACCTCTAAACACGGAGACTCTGGGGAACAGTGAGATCTAAGCTGTAACACCGAGCGGTCCTCTCGGGTGCTATACCATGGACGAACCTGGAAAACTGCAAAGGGAAACAGACCATCACAGAATGATGAAGGCTGTGTGCCTCCACCTTCATAAAGTACTTTCACTGGCTAACCTCATAGAAGCAGATAGTAGAACTAGGGTCTCCAGGGACCAGAAAAT
>PVIR01019206.1:0-19858 GCA_004026965.1 Petromus typicus
GGTAACCACATAACAATACTGGGTGTGGAGACTCACACCCAGCAGCAACCAGCACCACATACCACAGTGCCGGGCGTGGTGGCTCACACCTGTAATCCCAGCACTCGGGAGGCAGAGGCAGGAGGATTGTGATGTGAGTTTGAGGCTGAGCTCAGGGCCAGCCTGAACCACAAAGCGAGATCCTGTCTCCAAAAAACCTAAAAAAAAAAAAAAAAAACAACAACAACAAAAAAAAAACTATATTGTAAAATATTCTACAATTTTCAAAACACAAACATTAATCTAAACAATCTATATTGGTGAGAACAGTTAAAAAAAGTAAAAGTCACAAAAGAGAAAGTTAACTATTAAAGAATGAAAGAATTTTTATTCTAAGAAATAAAAAGAAAATAACGACTATTTAAATAGCATGTTTAAATGTTTTGTAAGGGCATAATAACCAAGAATAAAGCAAAATAAAATGAGAAATTCAAAAATTTAAAACTGTAAATGAAAAATACTAATAAAAATGGATGTAACTATAACTTAGATTCAAGTAGAAATAAGATAAGGCAGACATGCTCTATGGCCCAAAAAAGATGAAAAACAAAGAGAAATTACATGATTGGGGGAAAATGATTGAAAATATGCATCATTTGTCCTGTAATAAGATGCCTACAAGGTGAGAAGAGAGAAAATTATATGAGCAATACTTATGAAGAATATGGCTAAGATTTCTTCAAAATTACAAAAATCCTTAGTTGAAAGACGTTTCTATTTACATTGCATAAGTATTGCATGTACATAAACCCACATCTAGGTATATTGTAATGAAACTCTATAACATCAAAGACAAAAAGAAAATCTGGAGATAGATTTTACTGAGGTAAAAATTAGACTCAGTAGGACTCTCAGCAGCAGCAAAAAGAGCTACCATCAAATGAAACATTATCTTCTAATAGTTGAAGAAGATTTAATTCTAAACCTTGGATCCTATGCTGGAAATTTAATTATTAAAGAGTAAAGATAGAAAAATTTTCATACACAAAATTGAAAGTTCATTAATTACACACTCACCAAAATAAAATTTGGCAATAAAATGAAAAAAGAAGCAAGAAAAAATGTCACAATCATTGAAATTGATATTAAAACACTAATTTTTTTAAAACAGACATTTCACTGGAAATAGTTGAAAATTAGGTATATCTAAAATGGTAAGAAATATGACATTTAATGCCAGAAGGCAGATTTAATTTCTTTTTTCTGAGACAGGGTCTCACTTTGTAGTTCAGGCTGGCCCTGAGCTCAGCCTTAAAATAACAGCAATCCTCCTGCTCCTGCCTCATGAGCGCTGAGATTACAGGCGTGAGCCACCATATCCAGCACTGTGGTATGTGGTGCTGATTGCTGGTGGGCGTGAGCCTCCATGCCTGGCACTGTTGTATGTGGTTACTGGGGATTGAACCTGAGCCCTAGCACTTTCAAGGAAAGCACTGGAATCACTGATTTAATTTTAAGGATTAATGATGTGACTTTTTCAGATTTTGTTAATGATTTAAGGCCAGAAACTACCAATTTCATTGGGAGTTCATTTAAGCAATAGATTAAATAGTATAAATTAAATTAAATTACACAAAATTCACAAACATGACAGCTTCTTCAAAGTGTGCAAGAGTGAAAGGGCAGCAAAGGACCCCCCAGTCATACCTTTCATGTTTTATTTTTAATTTTTAAAAATATTAAAAACATTAAAACACTGTTTGAATGAAAATGTTTATTAGTTTTGTTTTGTTAATGTTTTAATGTTAAATTCAAGATTAAAATGTAGACTATATTGTATTTTTATTGACAAGATCACTACAAGGTTTCAAACGGAGCATAATAGTTTTACTCTTTGTTTCACAGTACCAGGAATCAAACTCTCAGGACCTTGCTCCTGCCAGGCAGGTGCAGCACCACTCAAGCTACATTCCTGACCCAACTTCTTTTTCTCTTAAACTCATAAATCTTCGCAAATTGTATAAACTGGAAGAGTAAAAATCTCTACTTGATTTTTCAGTAAATCTAAAATGGATATGGAATCAAATCATTTTCCACATTTTAACCACTCCAAAGAATGATGAGTACAATATTATGCATTGACTCTAAAACTGGGACATAAATACAAGGAAATCAAAGCAAGTGTATTTGATTATTAAAAATCATGTGGTTCTTCTGATCAGGGACCAAAATATAAATATAAGACTAACAATTCCATGTTTATAGCAGCTCAGTTTGTGATTGCTAAGTCTTGGAAACAACCCAAATGGCCACCAACTGGAGATGGATAAAGAAAATGCAGTTCTTTTATAGAATGGAGTATTACTCTGCTATTAAAAATGATAAGATTGAGTCATTCATATTCAAATGGATGTTCTTTGAGGATGTCCTCATAAGCAAAATAAACAGGTCACAGATGTGTAAATATCATATCTTTTCTCTGGCATGAGAAAATGAAGTTGTAAATGAGTTGTAGTATGTACAGTTGATATTGCAAAGTAGAAAATATTTAAAAGGAAAGAATGTAAGGGTAAATAACAAGGGGAAAATGAATGTGGTAATAAGAAAAAAGAAAACAAAGATTGTGTATATAGGTGGCAGGGGATGCAGGGCGGGGGTAAAAGGAAAAAAATGAGAATCAAGTCATGTCATATTCTGTTACAAACTTAATGCTGAATGTGATTATCATGTGTATTCATAATGTACCAATAAAGATAATTTTAAAAATTAAAAATAAAAAATATAAAGCCAACTAAACATAGAGGTTTCATTTGAAAAAAAGAATAAACAAAGATTGTGTAAATAGTGGGTAGGGGGAGGTAGGGCAGGGGGGAAAGGAAAAAATGAGAATCAAGTCATGTCATATTCTGGTACAAACTCTTAATGTTGAATGCGATTATGATGTGTATTCATAATGTACCAACAAAGATAATTAAACAAAAAAAGATTAGCAATTCCAAATGGGAATGAACAGTTCACAAGAAATTTGCCTAGACGTGGTAAATGGTTCTTGTCTTATATAAAGCCCCTCAATTTTGAACTTTACACATCAGTGGGTTAACTGACAACCAGTCTAGGAGCAATACCTCAATTATAGTAAAAGCACTATTGTCATAAATATATTTTCTTTATACTGCTTCCCATTCTGCAGTACAATGAAAATTACATGTATAAAAGATGGGGTAATTCCAAATGGCTATACTGTTCATGCACCTGTAAATGAGGGATGCAGCTTCTAAAACCAAACGGAGTGTGAATGTCTCAGTAAATCTGTATCAGATGTGTTTCAGGTTGAGGGTAAATGATACCAAATTCAAGCAGTTAAATGAATCATGAAATAAGTGTAATTTACACAGATAGTCCATGTTATGCAATTGCCCTACTTATAAAAGTCTGTGTATAGAGCAAAACAATTCCCTTATTACTTCCAAAAATAAATGTAGCTGTTTGCCCCTCTACAGTTGGAGAAGGCATATCTTCAGATATCTTTCAAAGCCTTTCAAGGGAGAAAATGAGTGATGTTAGTTGTAAGGGGAAGTAACAGTTTAGCAACACTGAGCAGGTGCTCAGGAGTTCTACTGTCTGGTGTTTAAACTGTTGGCTCCCTACTAGCTACATACACTTGTACATGTTTCTTAACCATCATTTTTACAATCTATAAAACAGGTTTGCATATATGCATGTAAAAAAGATATCACTGCACAAAATATTTTAACATACAATTAATATCTCTCATATTTTAAGAGCTATAATTGAAATGTTTTCTAGCATGACTTTAGGCTTTCGTAAGTTAAATATACAGATGTTCATAATATAAATTTTATCCTTTACATATTTGAAAATGGTAGTCTGGAGATGTGCTTTCCAATAGGCTTACATAACTAGATACCTTTTCTAACCTGCCTGGAGCGATCCGACTCCTCTGTTTAGCCTGTCCTTTTACCAAGTTCCAATTACCAACTATAAATAGATGCAAACATCGTGGGCTTTTTCACATTACAAAACCTAAAAAATTGGCCAAAAAGTAATTATTCTGACCTGTGTTTGATTTTCAAAACATAAGTAACCCATTTTCAAGCATTAAAATAGAAAATATTTAAGTGATTTGCATATCCAAAACAATGAGCAAAGAGGTGAAGGAGGTAAAACCGACCACCCAAAGGAAGGTGCTGCTGTGTACACTCCTGGATGTTGGGCCTGTGATAGAAATTCAACTTAACTGTCAGGTCTACAAATTTATATGGATATATATTTTTCTGTTTGTAAATAGTGTGTGCATGCTTGCATGAGTGTGTGTGTGTGTGTGTGTGTGTGTGTGTGTGTATTGTGTGTGTATGCAAGAAATATGAGGTGATATTTTCAAAAGACAAGAAAGGCCAGAAAAGTAAATAGTGTTCAATCCATAAATAAAAAATATTTAACAAAGAGTACATGGAGCATAAAACATATTAAAAAACTGGAAATCTTCAACAAATAAAATTGATTAAATAAATAATATTTAAGAGAAGATAGTTTTCTATCCATCTACCTTCAAAAATAAGTATTTTCCAAGAAAAAATAGATTATAATAGAAGTAACTAACTGAAATACCTAACAGCAATTGCATGAAGCACTATTACAATCATATTCTAGGACTCATTAAGTGCTGCAGTAATCTGGTCACCATATACCTATCGTTCACTCATCACCAGGGTCTGCATCTCGCAATGTTATAGAGCACTGTTTCATTACTTTTGGCCTCTGATGAACTTCACAGAAAGAAACACCTGGTCAGTAGCATCAAGAACATATAATTAGCCAGGGATGTAGCTCAGTGGCACTGCACCTGTCTGGCATGCACAAGATCCTCAGTTAAATCCCTGGTACCAAAAAAACCCCAACAAAACCCATATATTTAAAGCTTGCTCTGTGCTAGACACATATGAAGTATTCAAGTAAATTAATTGATGTCATCCTCACAGTGATTCTTTGAGGCGAGTCCTGTTACTGTACCCATTTTGGCATCAGGATTTAAACCTAGGCAGCCTGACTATGGAATTCAGTCTTTTAAACGTAAGATACACACACTACAGGGAAAAAATAACAACAAGGTAAGAGAAGCAAACAAGTTAGAGGTACACTGCCCGTTCTCTGGAGAAATGAAACTGTTCTGTTGGCTTCTGCTCTTACCTTCTACTTCTGTTAGTCAAAACACTTAATTTGTTCTAGGACTCACTAAGAATCTGTTACTTTTGCTAGCCTTTCCTGTATTTTTGCCAATAGAGTCAAGAAGATCTTTGTAAAATATGAGTTAGATGTGACATCTCCAATCAAAAATTGCTAATGGCTTTACATCACGCCCAGATGTAAAACTGTTCCTTTCTCTTCTTTTTCATGAAACCTGACCTCCCACCATTTTTCTCCAAAGTTTTGTTGGTCCCAGGTATAATAAATTTCCTACTGTTCCTCAAACTGGAAAAATGTGTTCATGCCTTAGTACCTTGTATTTATTGTCCCCTTTATCTGGAACATATTGTCACATACTCCCAAATATTTCACCCATTTTCATTACATTAAATAGCACCTTTCTGAAAAGACCATCCTTGCTTGCTCATTTCAAAGATCCCTCCTATTCTCAATTCTCTTTACCCTATTCTATATTTCTTCATAGCATTTAATAGTAAATTAAACTGCATGTACATTTAACTTATTTATTTTATTATCTACCATTAGAATGTAAACTTCACAAAGACAAAAATTAGGTCTTAATTTATTGATAGATTATGGGTCTACAATAGGTACCAAATATTTACTGAAGAAGTGAATTAATGAACAATATTCACATATAAAACTTAGAAAATAAGGTTAGCCTTCATAAATCATTTGCTCAGTCTCCTATGTCTAAAAATATTTAATAAGAAATGAGCAACAATGAATAGGGAAAAAGGAGAAAAAATTCTTAAAAGAATAATAATGAAATACAAAATAACTAAGATTATTCACCATGCAAAAATGATTCAATGATTAGCATTAAATACATTAAAAGTCATTGTTACAGTTTGTCCCCACAAAGCCACATGTGGTCACAGGTGGATCTTTTCAGAAGTGGCTGGATCTAGAGTATGTGATGCTCAGGTTAAGTATGAGATGCTGGTATAAAAGGTGAGTGATTACTAAATCAGTGTAATGATTGATTTGGCATAGCTTTAGGTAGAAGTAAATGTATCCCCCTAGGGTGTGAATTTCATCTGCTCTAAGGATGGGTAACCTAGCTAAAATATAAAAGACAGAGGGAAAGCTGGTGTCACCAGGTGCTACTTCCTACCTGTGGCTTGCTGCTTGCTGTCTTTTGCATTCCCTGCTTTGCCATAGCCTATTTCCCTCTGCAATGCCCCCTTGTCAGGCCACCTTCAGACCTCACAAACTCTGAGATAAAACAAACCCTTCTTCCTTTAACTGTGGGTGTCAGATATTTTATCTCAGTAATAAGAAAATTAACAACAGTCATTATAAAGATTAAAATAAATTGTTCTTTAAAATATGATGAAAGGCAAATAAGAAATTATTGCATCTTGTGTGTTTATTTAAGACACTGCTATAGACACTTTTAGATTTAAAAATTTAAAATAACTCAAAATGGATTCATCAATCCAAATACTAAGGTGCTCTAAATCATATCCTCACAAAAGTTCTTCATTTCCTTTCCAGCCATGTAAAACACAGAAAAATCAAATCTGCAGTCACCTTATATTGAGCATGATCTATCAAGCTAATAAGATACAATAAACCTTAAAATAGAATAAATAGCTTATGTTTCCCTGCCCTACTTTGGTTGTTTGAACATCTAGAAGGAGAGTCCAAGAAGATACAGGAATGGGAAGCACCATCTCAGCAGCAGACTGCTGAGCCTGTACATCTTCAGCTTTAGAAGAGGGACAAAGGATACACTGATGAAACAGCTAAAGGTGTTTCCCTCATCACACCCTGGGGTTTTAAAGCTTTCTTTCCATTAAAAAAATTTAGAATATGTGATTCAATAATATATGAGCACTTATGGTCTATTCTTTAAAAAATAATAGGATCTTTTATCAATTTCATAACCCTAGGAAATTTCCAATCATTTCATATGTCTTACTACTCTGAAAAATTAGAATAATATAAATTGATAAGTACTTTTATGATAAAAATTTTTTTGAGACAAGGTCTCATTTTTGTAGTACAGGTTGGCCCTGAGCTCAGCCTTGAACTCACAGCAATCCTCCTGCCTCTTCCTTGCAAGTGCTGGATTTACAAATGTGAGCCACCACACTTAGCAAAATTTTTAAACTATACAATATTTCCATTTGATCTATGTACCAACTACCATGAAGACTGTTTATCATTTTTTAAATAATAATGAAAAATTCTAAAGCAGAATTTTAATTTGAAAGATTATTAATAAACTTGAAAATACACTTATTTACTTGAAATTGGTTAATACTAGTTTACTGTAACTTAGAAATGCAGGTAAAAGGGTGAATTACAAAGCTGATACCTAATTAGGAATTTTCTGTTAGAAATTTAAGCCACTTTTAAGTAGAGAAAACTTGGATTTTGCCTAGGAAGCATAGTTACTAAAACAGAAGGCAGGTATTCAGAGGATATATGCCATGCTGTGTGTGTGTGCACATATGCATGTATATATCTGTATTTTAAACATATATAATTTTAGAAAGATAATAAACTAATTCTCAGAGCAAATTATTCCATGACCACATTATAAAAGATTTGCCATTGAGCATGAGTAAAAAGTGCCTGTGAAATTGTTGAAGTTACATAAATATCATTTCTGAATTGCTTAAGATCTAAAAGTGACTTAAGTCACAGAAGAATAATTGAAAAGGATGCATCTAAGGCTATACTTTCAGGGATCACTTCTATAGTGCATGAAAAGGATTTATCAGTAACCAGTAACACATGTGGGTCATTTGTTTCTTTGCTTGTCTGTGTGTTTGCCTCCTTGTTTTGGTGATGTTGATGATGGAACTCAGGATCTCAAGCATGTTCAGTATACACAGCTCTTGGCCTGGTGGATTTTTTGCGTGTTTAGGGATTTTTGGTCTCTCTTACTGATGCATTTTATAGAATGCTTTATTATTATTTTATTCAAAATACTATAGCTTCAATTTTACAAAGAATTATCAGAAAATTTTAAATCCATCTCCCTGATGCAAACTTGCCTTTATTATTAACATTTTGCACTGATGTGGTAAATTGTTAAACCAATATTGAAACATTATTAAATAAACTCCATGGTTCACATTAGAGTTCACTCACTGTGTTGTACAGTTCTATGTATTCTGCCAAATCTTGAATGACATGTATTTATCACTATGACATCATGCAAAATAGCTTCACTGTCCAAACTAATACAAAATACTCTACCAATTCATCCTCTTCCCTCAACTCCTTTCTCATTCTCTATAGTTTTGCCTTTTCCAAAATGGCACAGAGTTGAAATCAGTATAAAGATTGGTTTCCTGTCACTAGTAATAGATTTTAAAGTTGTTCTCTGCATTTTCATGGGCTTTCTCTATATCATTGAATACTAATCCTATCTCATAGGATGACTGTTTAAATATATCCTTCTTGGCTGAAGAACACCTTAGTTGCTTTGATTTTCAAACAATTATGAAAAAGCTGCTATAAATATTCAATGCTTTTGGTGGACAGAATTTTCACCTCATTTGGGTAAATGACTTAGTGTATTTTCTGGATAACATGGTAACACTAGGTTTCAGCTTTGTCAGAAACAGCCAAACTGACTTCTAAGTGGCTGTACTATTTTGCATTCCTACTAACACTGATCAGAGCTTTATTACTCCATATTCCACCAGCATTTAATGTTAGCGGTGTTTTGGAGTTAGTCATTATGATAAGTGTGCAGTGCATCTCACTATTTGAGGCTTGTAGCTCTCTGATAACAATAAGCATCGATTCATATGCTTATTTTCCTTCAGTAAATCTTCTTTGATGAAGTGTCTTTGTAGCTTGACTTTTGATTCTCTTAAAAATGTCATTCAAAAGACAAAATTTTTTAATAAAGTCCCACTTGATTTTTGTCTTTCATGGATAATGTTTCTGGTGATATATCAAAAAGTTTGTCACCAAAATAGGACCTCCTATACTTTGTCTTATATTATTTCTTAAAATTTTTTATAGTTTTGCAATTTATATTCAGGAAGAACTGAAACTATACCCAGTACTGAAACTGAAACCTCTGTTCTTTATTTCTTTTTTTTCTTTTTTTTTTTTTTCAGGTTTTTTGAGACAGGGTCTTGCTTTGTGGTTCAGACTGGCCTTGAGCTCAGCCTCCAACTCACATCACAGCAATCCTCCTGCCTCTGCCTCCCGAGTGCTAGGATTACAGGCGTGAGCCACCACGCCCGGCACTGTGGTATGTGGTACTGGTTGCTGCTGGGCATGAGTCTCCACACCCAGTATGGTATGTGGTTACCGGGGAATCGAACCCAGGCTCTTGCGCTTGCGAGACAGCCGCCGGAACCACTGAGCTAAGTCCCCGGCCCTCTCTGTTCTTTATTTCTAAAAGCCAGGAAAATTTAAAGGCCCTAGAACAGCAGATCCTCCTAAATGAAAAGTCAGCCTGATAGCAAACATGAAATCCTTATGAACATTTTTGTTTACATATACAAAGATCCTGCATACACCAAGAGCTACCATCACCAGGGCCACTAACCCACTACTGCATACGACTGCTCTGTCACTGACTTTAGAGAAGCATGGGTTCCTTTCTAAGGAGAGGAATGCCATCCTTGGAGCTGTAACTCTCTGCTCACTCCTTGGTGCTTGGCAACTCTCAAACTCATGAAACTTCTATATCCAAACCCCATCTAAACTGATCAACAAAACTTTTTTCTCACTTTACCATAACCACCACACATATGTTCAATCAATCCTTCTCAAATTTCCCCCTCACACTCCAGTGCCAGAGAGACACAAAGAACACTGGGGTTTAGAGTGGTTTTGGAAAATTAGGTAGTCACAACCACCACGAGAACATTATTTTCAGCTACACTATGATTTAAATCAGCTTTTGAGAGTGAGCTTGAGAACCTACCATTTACAACAATAGTTCTTTGGAAAGAGTACTCCAAGTTTCAAACAACAACCTTAAAAATAATATTTCTGATTGCCTAAGTTTTAGACCATTTGTGTTTTATGTTAATAGAAAATTGGAATCAATATCCACATGGAATCTCATTATAAAAGCCTAAATTTTGAAATATTGATTGATTAGTCAGTTATAATTACCTTATACTGAAATCAACTAGTTCCTACATTAGTTAACTGCATCTATGATTTGATTGACATAAATAAGATTGTATTAAAGGTTTGAAAGGTGATATTGATCTGAAGATTTCATCCATTATATTTCAAAGTGAAGCTGTTTCAGTAATCATTTGTCTGCAATACACAGGAAGCTGTGAGAATATTTGAAAACCTAAGTACACTAAAAAAAGGAATGAATTTATTTTTGCAAAGGGAATAACTACATATTAACATATATCTATCATAGAAAAATAAGAACAAATGTCAGAGCAAGCTATTCGATGAATTAGATTTTATTGTTCCCATATTTCTCATGCTTATATGTTTTTTAAAAGTAGTTATATCTACAGATTGAGAGGCTCCTGATGTAAATTACCCTTTCAAAGCAGAAGAAAATATGTACTTTTTCTTTAATATTCTATGCCACTAAAATACTACCAGTGAAATAATTTTATGTAGCTTAAAAGCCAAAATCATTTGTTTCTACTCTATAATTATTCTAAAGAGAAAAAAATTATTCTGCCATTACAGAAAAAAAAAATACCACCAAGTAGAAACAAAATAAATAAGATTTGAAAATGTCGATGAAAACACATCTGACCTACAACCTGAGAAAAACTTTTCCCAAACAGGCAGATGGCAAGCTGCAAAATAACATCTGGAATTTAATCCCAGGAAATTAGATCAAATCTAAAATTCTGAGCAGCAAGTCCTGCACTCACTGGAATATGATATCAGGTAGGATGGCTAGTTTAGAGGATCTAAGCACCATGGTAACAATTCTACAGCCATTCACAACAGTGGCATTTGAAAACCACAGGCTCCTGAGAATAAAAGGAATAATGGAGCAAAATAAGAGTGCTGGTTTGGAGGTCATAAATATCACACCCATTCAATTATCAAAAGAATGGCAGTATATTTAATAATTAGTCCTCCATGCAAAATACTGATGAGAGAACTAAAAGGGCAGGTACAGCCTTACAATAAATGGTCTCTAACCAAAAATAAATAAATAAATGAGTTCAGTGAGTGTTTTGTGATACTATTAGCAAAGAATGGAGGGATCTTAAAATCACAATAAAAATCCTAGGGAACCATATAACCTCTAATAACACAAAAAAGCACTAAAGGGAAAAAGTGACATTTTAGATATCACCTTCCTCCTATGACCTATCAGATCATAATTTTGTAGGCCCTGTGGGCCAAAGACTGAGGAGAAGATCCCAGGAGCCTGTGGCCAAGGGATAACTGGGGTTATAGGAAAAGGACTGGTAGTGAGCTGTATAGGTCACAAATGTTGGCAAATCTGTGGCTAAGGGCAGGTCCCAAAGGCACGAAAACAGCTATCCAAGTCAACTTAAAACAATATTTATTAAAAAATCTGTACAGCAAGGAGCAATGAAGGCATAAGGCCCATGGCTGGACCACCTATGACTGTACCTGCTATGGGGTCCAAAGCAAACTCATAGACCAAGTCCTTATGATGGTTGGTTGTATGTGCCAACTTGGATAGGTCAAGATGCCCAGATATTTGGTCAAACATAATATTTTTGTAAAGATATTTTTCAGATGAGATTAACATTTAAATCAGTAGACACTGAGTAATGCAGATTATCCTGCATCATGCAGATAGGCCTTGTCTAATCAACAGAAGGCCTTAACAAGAAAACTCTTCACATCTCCCAAACAAGAAATTTGTCAATAGAGTATCTTTGCTCTAAACTGCAATACTTCTCTAATCTCCAGTGTGATGGCCTGAAGCTTTTGGATTTGTCAAGTGTCCCCAGTCACACTTAGTTCCCTAATGTAAACCTCAGTGTATACACATTAGCAAGGCAGGTGCCGGAACCACTGAGCTAAATCCCTGGCCCTTATCACCATTTTATTGCCTTCATACTACATAAAGTTCTCATACAAAGCAGCCAAAATAACAACACAGACATGATTACAGTACTCCCTCAGCAATACATATACTAGAAGAACAAGGAGGAGGAGGAGGAGGAAGAGGAAGGGTGGGGAGGAAGAACAAGAACAAGAAGAAAAAGAACAAGAGCATGAAGAAGGACAAGAACAAGAAAAAAAGAAAATAAGCTTGAAACAATACAGAAATATAATCATGACTTGCTAAGCACAGTTCCAAAGTCAACTAAATTATAATTCTCTTATTAGTTAATATGTTTTAACTTTGGCCTACTTTAAAACTATATCAATATCTTAATATTTTAATCCCCAAAGATAAAACTGTCTTAGACAAACAAGTCAAGCAGGGGTACAGCACAACAATTAGTAGGAAGCACAATGAAATTTTCTTCAGAATACACGATATCATATTACCATTAAATGCACTTCTTTCTATTAATTACTGAAGTTTTTCATTTTAGCTTTCTCAGATAGAATATAAATTTGAGAAGAATGAAGGTGCAAGAGAAAGAAAACTTTTAGCTTAATTTGTAAATAACATCTTAATATTCACAATTGCAGAGTTCACCTAATTTTAAATGCAGAATTTTCATTGCCAAAGAAAAATGTTGTGTTGTTCCTAAACTGTCCGGTCCAGTTGATTGCTGAATTTTATAATAAATTTTAAAAATTAGACAAAATGACAGTTATTATTTTCCCCTTTAACTATCAGAAACTCACAATCAAATATATAGCCCATCTCTGACAACTCTCTATAATTTTATGGTGTGAAATTCTTCACATTAATCTTCCTATTTGCTTAAAAGGATTTAGGAAGCTTTATTAGAAAAGAGTAAAACTTATGATTATGAACTAAGAAAATATTCTATCTATATGATATGCTTTTTTAAACTAAAAGTGTTGATTCACATTAACACCAACACTAAATAGTAAAAAGTTAAACATATTTTTTGTGAATTAATGGAAGAACAAACTGAATGTGTGTTTACAAACAAATACAAAAACACTCCTTCTGTTCAGGTCCTTACTTCTTTAGCAGAATTCTCACATTGCTCCACACTCATTCTGTTGCAATGACCTGTATCTGCCATAGCCTCTAATCTGCCATGGCGTTTGGTTAAAGAATCTGGAAGTTACGGCTGGTCCATAAGGAGACTAAGTGCCACACTGCTGGTTACACTGCCACAGCCACTGGTCAGCTTGCATCCACTCAACAGCTGCATTCACGAAGCAACTCAGGGTAAAGTAACATCCAAGCCCTTAGGGTGAGTCAACTCCATTCTGGAGGATTCATATCTAGTCCATTTAGTCCTCATGATCCTGATCCATCCCCATTCTAGAAACAGAAATCAAGTAATGAACTGCAAGTTACTCCACACTATAACAGCTAAAACCTCATTAGATTCCTTGACTTCAAATTCGATGTCCTTACTCATTAGCTACCTAAATAATATATAATTCATACATTGGCATAAATTCAGGAGTTTATTTTTGGTGAAGCAGTGAAAGTGAATTAATTTTTAAAAGGTTATATTGATGTCACTAGCTGGGCATTTACTCTTAAGGTGTCTTGTGGTATCATTAGAAGTTTCTTTTGATGAAAATCATCAAGAAAAAATGAAATTTAATCTTCTCCTTTAATAAAATTAATTAAAGCAAGTTCATTGTAATTGCACAGCTGCTTTCTAAGTAATATACCCATTCTGAAGGATTTATTTAAGTTGCCAGCTCTATGACAATTTTCATTGGTGCTGGTGGTCTCATTTGTGGACCATTTAAATACTACATGTTTAGCTGAACATCAATAGAATCTTGAATGGTAATGATTTATCAAGCATTGTATGCTAATATCATTAAGAATACTGATCCATAATTCTTTTTTAATTGAAATCTTTATTGGTACATTACATATACACATCATGATTGCACTCCATAATGGGGATTTGTACCAGTATAAGACACAACTTAATTCTCATTTTTTCCCATAGCCCTAACCACCCTACCACCCACCTATATACATAATCTTTTTTGTTATAATCTCATTATTTTTCCCCCTTCACCCTATTTCACTTTGAGCATTTTCTATTTCACAGTATATAACATACAATTCTAGAACTCATTTATATCTTTATTTTCTCATACCAGAGAAAAGATGCGATATGTACCTATCTGTGCCCTATTTATTTCACTTATGAGGATATCCTCAAGTTATGTCCACTTAAGTATAAATGATTCAAACTTATCATTTTTTATGGCAGAGTAATACTCCATTCTGTAGAAGAACCACAGCTTTTTTATCCAGTCTCCAGTTGATGGACATTTGGATTGTTTCCAAGATTTAGCAATCACAAATTGAGCTGCTACGCTCAGGAGGCAAAGGCAGGAGGAATGCTGTGATGTGAACTGGAGGCTGAGTTCAGGGCCAGCCTGAACTACAAAGCGAGACTTTGCCTCAAAAAAAAAAAAAAAAAAAAAAAAAAAAATGAGCTGCTATAAACACGGGTGCACATATGTCACTGTGATATGAGTCTTTTAATTCTTGTGTGTAATTCTTAATCCAAACCTATGATGCAGTGTGTATTTTATAGGTTAGAATGTGTATGCCTTTATGTGCTTTTATGTATATTTAGAAAGTAGTACTTCAGGGGCCGGGGAGTTAGCTCAGTGGTTCCGGCGCCTGTCTCACAAGCGCAAGGACCCGGGTTCGATTCCCTGGTAACCACATAACAATACTGGGTGTGGAGACCCACACCCAGCAGCAACCAGCACCACATACCACAGTGCCAGGCGTGGTGGCTCACGTCTGTCATCCCAGCACTCGGGAGGCAGAGGCAGGAGGATTGTGATGTGAGTTGGAGGCTGAGCTGAGGGCCAGCCTGAACTACAAAGCGAGACCCTGTCTCAAAAAACCTAAAAAAAAAAAGAAAGTAGTACTTCAGTAAATATTTTATCAATTAAATTGTATTGTGCAACTCTCAAGTTTCTAGCAGGTAGTAGATAACATCCCCAATCTGGATAATTCAAAGAAAATGCTATAAAGGCATTATATTAAGGTGGCCACAGAATAAAGAAATCACAAAAGATAGCTCAGAAACCTGGAGATAGTGTGATGACAATTATCAGTTCCAGGCCAGAAGAGGCACAGGAGAGGAGCTATTATGGAAAGAAAGGCAATTAAGAGGCTTGTGAGGAGTGACCCCTTTCAGTGCTGAAGATAGCTTTGGTCTAGAGACACACTACAATGGCACCTCGCAGAGGGAATCTTGCTCTTCTCCCTCCCACTTCTTGCTAATGATTCCCACTAGCCAATCTAATGGGAAAACAACAGGAAGGAAGGCTCAGCTGTCAATTCTAAATAATAATCAAAAATACATAAAAATACATCTTTGACAACTGAAAAATCTGAGATATACAAGAGAAAACATTCATCTAGGTAAAAGAGCAAGTGGATTTTGAAAAAATTGGCTTTCAGGCAGCTACAAAGTACTTCATTCATACTAAATGCTGAGTAACTATTTATTGAATGTTCTTACATATCAATATGGTCACACAATTGTTCTTTAAACTTTTAAGTACACCAAGATTACACAGAGACTCATTAAAAGAAAGTTGTTGTTAACGTAAAATTCTCTTAGAATAAAAAGCAGAAAAAGTAAGCTATAAAACACCAAACATTTTTCTAATCTTATAAAATTTCTAAATGGTAATATTTCAAAAAACACTGTACAAATTCAATATGAATCAGATCAAGATCCACAAAAAAATCTAGATTTTAAATGTTTCAACACAAATGAATCTAAGTTATGACCAAATCTCAAAGATGAATAACTGAATTTACTGAACATTTTATTTATATTTATATTAGTTTGCCAATAATTTTAATGCACAGCTAAAATACAAGTAGAGCCTACAAAATAATGAGTAATAATATGATAGAAAAATATTTAAGAAGGTGAAAGATTCCCACTTATACCATTTTAGAAGTAGTAATTGCACAAGACCAACCATGTGCACCTCTACCAGGAGGGGCATCTCCATACATCATCAACAACAGACTGCCCTCAAAGTGAAGGAAAGATCCAGATAATGGTAGAGAGCAAAAAGACCATTGTTTTGAGCTCCAGAGAAGGCAGAGTAGTGAGCAAGAGAAAGAGAGCCTGTCTAAAAAACCCAGACTTGCTGTGGAGGAGGGGAGGCTCAAACCTGCAGCAGAACAGTGTAGAGTTCAAACCTACAGGAACTCAGGGAGCTCATTTCCAGTGTTGCACCAAGAAACCAGCTTCAATCTCTAGACTACTGCTTGCTCACTGAAATTAATTTACTTAGATCTGCACAGCACTGCTCACATTGTTTGTCAGTGACAGTAGAGACACACCTAGGTTCGGTAGGACCCTTGAAGACATTTGTATAGCAAAAAGCTTTATGAATAAAACCTCACTCATGTGAACACTAGCACAAAGAATCAAAACCTGGGATCTCATCTTATTAAAAAGCTTCTACACCATAAGAGGAAACCGCCAACAGAGAAAAGAGACACCTAGAATGTGGGAATAATCTTTACCAGATGTTCCTCAGACAAAAGACTACTGTTAAGATTATACAAAAATTTTTTTAAAAGTCAGACCTCCTGAATGTAAAGATCTAGTTCAAAACTGGGCATCTGAAATAAAGAAACCTTTTTCATGTGAAAGATTAGAAGAACACATAAGCAAAAATGTACATCACCAGATGTTCATGAGATCCAGATGAAAACATCATTGCAAGGATAACTCAAAACATGTTAAAACCATCAATGTTAATGGTCTCAATTCACCAGTTGGAAGAAATAGACTGGTGATATGGATTACAAAGCAAGATAGAACAATATTCTATATTCAAGAAAGTTAGTATATTCTTCTACATGGAACAATCCAAAAGGAAGAGATAGAATTCACAAATATATATGTACCAAATGCTAGCACATCCAGCTATATAAAACAAATACTGATAGGCATGAAAAACCAAATAAACACCAATACATAGTCATAGGGGAAATCAATATGCCATTGTCACAAATATATCAACTAAACAAAAAAAATCAACAATTAAATATTAGAACTGAACCAAACTTTTAAATAAATGGACTTAACAGTTGGCCACAGAATGTCCTACCTACAAAATCTGAACACATTCTTCTCAGCTGCACATAGGACATTCTCCAAAATAGAACATGTGCTACTCATAAAACATGTTTAAGTAAATGCAAAAGAACTGAAGCTATCCTCAGTATACTGTTAATCCATACTGCCTTAAAATTGGAGATCAACAGTAAAAGAAATTCGAAAAACTTCACCAACACATGGAAAATAGCATTGAGATTGTTTCACTCCAGAAATAATGGCTGGTATCACGAAATCAGTCCATAAAAAAATGTCAAGACTGTGAGAAAAAAGGCAAACTTTTCCATTGTTGGTGGTAATGTGTACTGGTGCAAACACTGTGGAAATCAGTGTGGAGGTTCCTCAGAAAACTAGGACTGGAGGTCTCATTCAACTCGGCTATTCCTCTTCTGAGCATCTTTCCAAAAGAATAAAGAGCATCACAGTACAGCAACACATGCATAACCATGTTCACAGCAGCACAGTTTGTGACCACTAAATCTTGGAAACAACACAAATGCCCATTAACTGGTGAAAGGATGAAGACTCGTGTGCTTTTTAAATAAATATATAAAATAGAGTACTATTCAGCCATAAAGAGAAACTAGAGTCATTTATGGATAAACAGATAGACATTGAGGTCATACTCATGAGTGTAATAAGTAAGACATACAGATGTAAATACCAAATTGTCTCTCCCATGTGAGAAACTAAAAGTGTAAATGAGGACCAAAACACATAACAGATACTGTGAAACAGGAATAAAATATTTAAAGGGAAGGGGAAACTGAGAAGGAAGTACGTGAGAAAGGAAAGTAGGGATAGGAAAAATGAAAAAAGAATAAAATGCAAAGTTTATGTGTATAGGAAGGGGTGGAGGGATTCAAGGGAGGGCAGGGGAATGGAAAAAAATAAGAACCAAGATATATTATGTACAGATGAATGTGATTATAATATATATCTAAAATGTACTGATAAACTAAATAAAAATAAGAAATAAAAAATAGTAATTGTACTTTTTCTGGGAATCTCAGATAGCTAATTGCATTTCAAACTTAAATAAGAAACCACTAATGGATTGGTTTAGGATATTTCTAGATGTGCCTGGGATAGGTGGCACCAACCAATGGCCTTACAGCCTGCATAGACTCAAAAGGAAAGAAGGAAGTGTCACTTCTTCTTCAGAGGCACTGCAGCCTTTGACTCTGTCTTTGGACATCCATCACCTGGCTTCTGGCACAGCCTGCTAACTAACACAGGCCCTTTAGCTTCCTGGTATTGACTTCCATGGGACTCTGCAGTGACCTTCAGGACTTCCACTGACTTTTGACTTACCTGACTTCAGGTCTTTCCTCTACTGTTCCTCTTACTCTCCCTTTTAATATTAGGGAGAGGAGGAAGATAGCCCTTTTGCATTAGCCCATTTGACTCTGCAATCAGCCACTGAAATGCTACCATGTAAATCTTTTATATATTATTTATACTATATTATGTTAAATTACAGTATATTTTATTTATATTATATTGTATTATATTAATATATATCTTTATCTAGTGAACTCTGACTAACACATCTAGGAATAATGTTAACTATACAACAGAATACCTTTTATATTTATAAAGAGACATAACAGAAATTCTCAGTTTAAAATTTCATTACAAGAAGCAGACACCTAAAAATAATATGCTATCATCAGTGAGGAATATAAGACCTCGGAAAATAAGAAAAGTTCATCAGTTTCCATGTGTGAGTTCTTTATAAAGGCAAAAGATAAAATATTACAAATACATATTAAAAACAAAATGAAGCAGTTATGTGTAACATTGATAAAAACAATACTTCAATTTTCAATTTCTACTTTTCAAAGAGAAGAGTCTTTAAAATAATATTTTAGAAGTTGACTCTATAGTTTATAAATATTCAAGACCTTTCTTCCAAGTTGTAATGAATTCATTGTAATGAAAGAATGAAGTTCAAATGGTTTTTCTATCAGCATATAATTCTGATAAATGGCTGATACTGTAATAAAAATAAATTCCCTGGTGATTAAAAATTAAACAGAAAAGAAAAACATCTGTAGAAAAGATAATTTAGCACTTATCCTGAAAGTGGAAGGGCTTTATAAATAGCAGCAAATATATTCTTATCAAAGAATTTTCAGATAAAAAAACCATGAAAAATAACACTAAAACATTAAAATAAAAAAGGCAAATTAGTATGAATAATAAATTCAGGCAAAGGAAATTCAAATTCAAAACTGAAGCAAATTAAAACAAAATGTGGCTGCCAAATTAGACAATATTTTAAAAATCTAACATGATATGGCAATGACTTCTTGAACTACACATATTATAAATTATTGCAGAAATATAATCTCATCGTGAAAGCTATAAATGAATGTGCATAAATTACTTTAAAAAGTTTTAAGCCTTGATTCTATAATGTTATGTTTGGGACCATATTCCAAGTAAAA
>PVIR01019206.1:19958-32400 GCA_004026965.1 Petromus typicus
CTAGGACTCATTTACATCTTTATTTTCTCATACCAGAGAAAAGATGCGATATGTACCTATCTGTGCCCTATTTATTTCACTTATGAGGATATCCTCAAGGTATGTCCATTTAAGTAGAAATGATTCAAACTTATCATTTTTTATGGCAGAGTAATACTCCATTCTGTAGAAGAACCACAGCTTTTTTATCCACTCTCCAGTGGATGGACATTTGTGTTGTTTCCAAGATGTAGCAATCACAAATTGGGCTGCTATAAACATGGGTGCACATATGTCACTGTGATATGAGTCTTTTAATTCTTGTGTGTATATACCTAGCAGGGCAATGGCTGGGTCAAATGGGACCGCCAATCCTAGCTTCTTGAGGATTCTCCAAACTGATCTCCACATCTCCACAGGGGTTGTACGAGTCTACAGTCCCACCAACAGTGGAGAAGAGTTCCTTCTTCTCCGCAGCCTCACTAACATTTGCCATTGGCTGATTCTGTCTTAATTACATTATTTACTTTCATAAGGAGTTAATATCTACAATGAGTCAATAAGAAGGGGATATGAAAATTCAGCATTCTATCTAGTACCAGCGTTGGACTTTCAAGAATCCATTTACATTCTCTGTAGTTCAGCTTTTGCTTTTCACCTTTGAATAAAGATAATAATAATAGTCATCTCATCAGGTCCTTATGTATATACATACATACATACATACATACATATATATACATATATATATGTATGTACATACATATATATATGTATATACATACATATATATGTATATACATACATATATATGTATATACATACATATATATGTATATACATTCATATATATGTATATACATACATATATATGTACATATATATACATATATACATATATGTACATATATATACATATATACATATATATGTATATACATACATATATATAATATTTTAGTTTAATATGTAATGATTACTGCAAAATTGTATGCAATCATTTAAAGTTTTAAAAGAAATAGGTTGTAATAAATGCTACATGAAAAAGGAATATACTACAACATGGTGCATAGAAACATAGCAAGCAACCAACAAAGAGTATTTTACACTAAAATGTTAACAATGAAAATGAAAAACAAAAACATTTTGCTTGGAAATGTATAGCACAAATCAAGACTTTACTGCAGTTTAGTTATGCAAACCATCTTCTCTGGCATAAAGCTCAAGGTTGGTTTAATTGAGTAGAGCTAATTATTAGTTCTCAGAAGCTAATAATTCTTAACTCTGCAACTGTCTAAATGAAAAGCTTTTTTTCTGAAACACTTTTTTATGAATTTCAACTTTTTACACTGTCTATTACAGAGCTCCCAGCTGGTCACCATCCAAGTTTTCTAGGAAAAGCTCTAAGCACAAAATCCTTGCACTCATCCTCATACAAAACAATTTCTATTTTAGTTACATCTGCAATATTAGCTGAATGAAATCAATAGTTCTTGAAGAGAACCATCTACTTTATGGAAGCAAAAAGCTATTTGTATTCTATTTATGGTAACTAATTTTCAAAGTCACATTCTCTCTGAAAATGAGCTTCAACACCAAGCCAAGGCCTATTTTAAGAGGAAAGAAGGAAAATAAAGAGGGATAGGGAAGAAAGAGAGAGAGAGCAAGCAAGAAAGAAAAAGAGAAAGAGAAAAATGTAGGTTGAAAAAAGTCTAAATTACATTATGATGACCTAAAGGAAAGTTCTTTTAGCTCTCAGATATACAATTAAAAGTATTTATATTAGAGAGCAGCACATCACATCACTATAGAAAAGTCCTCATTTAAATAATTTAAAAAGATAATATACAGTGCACTCTGGCTTCATGAATTGGCAAATAAGTATGCTTAAAAGAAAGAAGGATGAAATGAGATAGGGAAGGAGAAATAGAAGGACAGGTGGAGGAAAGGGGAAGGTAAATCTGGGAGTAAGATTTGGTGGTATCTTGCTAAACTTGAAATAGAAACAGCACATACTCTCCCAGAGGACTACATAAAATACATAGACAGAAATTGATGGGCTGCATTCATTAGCATAAGTTTGAGAAAAGGTACATTTATTTTAACATTGTTTCCTTTTAATGGATAGCCAAAGTTTACATTCTGAAAATGAAAATATCAAATTTCAAACCTAATAAAGAAAAACCTAGTCACTGATATGAAAATAATAGGTAGGTTCTTGACTCTTAAGTTTGGTCTATCAATTTAATATTTTACTTCAGAGGCTCACAGATTCAAATTAGATGTAACGTTTGAATCTGTAATCCACCCCTCATCTTATTGCTGGAAAAGTATTTTCTCTAAGGAAAAAGAGACAATAAACTTATTAAACATCATATTACTAAAGTCTCTTCCCTGACAGAGAAATCAGAGTTCCCATTCTCTATTGTTCTTTCTATCTCCTTTCCTTCTGCCCTCTCCATTTCTTCCCCCAAAGTACATGCATGACATGAAAACACACATGAATGCACACCAGCATCCACAACCACATCCAACCTGCAATGAACTTTTTATAAAGAAAATAGAATACTAAGTCTATGGGTACCTTTTCCTACCCAATGAAATGTAAAAATGATAAAGCATTAGGTTCATTTAACCTGCCTAGCATTATTTGTAATGTAGCATGTCACTTCTAAAATCATACTCAATTGACTTATCTTAGATCAGCCTTTAAACTACACACATGCACATACATTTTAATGCTGCATAATAATACTTTTAAAAGGCTCTCTAGCTTTATATCACACACTCATTTGCTATGAATGACATTCCAATTTCTTTTACTTTAATGTCTGTCATTCCCTGAGTGAAGTACAACAAAGCTGTACTTTGTCAGAAAGTGGTATTTAAAAATTTGCTGGCAAGATGTTTGTAATACTTTTTGGAAAACTAAAAATGTCTTCAATTAATAAGAAGTACCTTTGCTTTATCAATTAATGAGAACATATTTTTGCTTTACATTCAACTTTTTTTCATTATCCAGACCACCTTTCCCACTAATGCTCCTGTAGACTGAAACATAAGAATGTAAAAAAAAAAAAAGTATAGTAACACCAGCCAGTAGAGAGCATGATGAAGAAGGCAGATCTCCAACAATAAAAATGATATTATGCATTTCAAATGCCAAAATGAAGTTTATTCAACTGTTTGGAACACTTATCTTCATTATGACTGCCTTCCATAAATATGCATGGCTTGGAGTTAACTATATATTCTGGTGAGCAGAAGGCTAAATATGTAATTATTCCACAGTAGTCTAATATTTTGAGTGTACAACATGTACTATCCACCCCTCTCCATCTGACTGTAAGCAGCTGATGACACGGGCTCAAAGTGAAACATTTCATAGGATCTATGGACTTGGGGAGGAGGGAAACCAAAGGTAGAATCTTTCTCTAGTAGCAAAGCTTTGTAATATAAAATTAGAAGCAACCACATTGTCTCAATGTAGGAAGTGATTCTATAGCAAAAGAGCAGTGGAAGATCCAACCCGATGAAGTAAAAATAAAACATCTCAAGAGGTCTGATACTGTTTGAGGTTTAATTAACAAATTCCCATTGCCATCATGCCTCAATATCCATACCAGTATCCCTCTAAATTCCCCAGTATCCCTCTAAATTCTCCCATTTACTTACTTTAAAATGGCTGAATAAGAAATCTTCCCAAAAGTTTCATGTTGGATTTAGTCTCAGTTCCACAGGACAGGAAAAAAATTATTTTGAATATATTACATTTCCACCTTCACTGCAGACCAGATATAGATTGTTTTTGTTTTTGTTTTGTTTATTTGTTTGTTTGCTTTTATATTCTCATTCCACAAGGGTAATAAGCAAGGTAGATTTGGTAATCTTTCATTTGAATGGAAAATCTTATAATGCCAGATAAAGAACGTCTCAAGCTTGCTGAGATGCTTACATGTCTTGATTATGTATGTCTTCATACATACATGACCTTCAATGTCTCCAGAAGTAGCACTCAGATCACAGGCAAATTCAAATTTGCAACATTAAAAGTAAGTATCTAGTGCCCACCAAGGGAAGAGATTTCAAGTATCCCTCAAAGACTCATGTACTGCATTCTTGATTCCCAGTGCAACACTGTTCAGAACTGGACCCAGTGGGACTCTGACGAGATCACTGAGGTAGTAATCTTATCAATAGTTTGATACATAGATGAGTTCATAGCTGAATAGGCTATTAGGAGGGAAGGCCTAGTTACAGAATGTAGGTCACCAATGGGCATGACTTTGAAAGGCATACTTTTCCCCACCCCTTACTCGCTCTGTGCCTGTGCCCCCCCCTCCTCTCTCTCTCTCTCTCTGTCTCTCTCCACCCCCTTCCTCCCACTCTCCCTCTCTCTCTGCTTCCTGGCTACCATCAGTGAGAAGCCCAGCTCCACAAAGTTGTTTCTGCCATTATTTTCTGCCTCATCTCAGTCATAGAAACAAAGAAGTCAGACAGTCATTCACTGAAACTTCTAAAATTATGAATCAAAATAAACTTTTTCTGCTTTAAGTTGATTTTCTTAGATATTTTGTCACAGTAATACTAATGAGACTAACACATGTTTTGAGAGGAAGATCAGTCCTCTTTCCCTTGCACTTCCTTAAGATGACAAAATGGTATGTTCTACATTTCTATCCCTAATATATCTCAATGTCCAGTATTTATTACTAAATTGATATCCTGATTTATTTTATATATTGGTTATTTTCTATCTGATATCCATTAAGACCCATTTTCTGCCATATTCTGTCTTCCACAAGCTTCTGGCTAAAAATTGTATTGTACAAGTTTCTTCACTGCCAGGCTTCTAGCTGTTCAAGTAGGTACTTGCCAATCGATTAGAGGGTAAAAGGAAGAAAAGGATCAGGACATTTTTTCTCTTCTCCCTCTGCATTTCAATGTCACTTACTATAACTGCATATTCCACACTATTCTTTATTCTTCTTTCTCCAGGTTTTAAGTTCTTACTCAGATCCGGTAACACTACTTCAACTCACTGTTTCCTAAGCCCTGGAGCGGTAACACCTTTCTCTGACAGTGTCTCTAGGAGCCTCACCCACTATTGTTTTATACCTTTTGTCTTGGTCTATACTCTGGAATCAGTCCCTTCATCAACATCTTTTCAATTAGACCATGTAAAATGATTTGTATTTCTTTCCGAGACCCTGAAAATACAATTCCTGAGATAGGCCTTCACTGGTCTGATGAGCCCATATCCATACCTCAACACACATACACACACACACACACACACACACACACACAGCTTAATTTGCTTAAAATCAGCAAATTTCCATTCAGCTTTCTATTCTCACCCTGAAAAATCATGTTTCAGGGTAACTTCTTCCACTTCTAACTCTGAAAATCATATATAATGCCCAAGCTTATGCTCACCAGTTTTATCCTAGCTTAGTATAATGAGTGCTTAGAGATGATATAAGATTCTCCACTTAGGGCCGAGGAGTTAGCTCAGTGGTTCCGGCGCCTGTCTTACAAGTGCAAGGACCCGGGTTCAAATCCCGGTAACCACATACCATACTGGGCATAGAGACTCACAACCAGCAGCAGCCAGTACAACATACCACAGTGCTGGGCATGGTGGCTCACGCCTGTAATCCCAGCAGTCGGGAGGCAGAAGCAGGAGGATTGCTGTGATGTGAGTTTGAGGCTGAGCTCAGGGCCAACCTGAACCACAAAGTAAGACCCTGTATAAAAAAAAAAAAAAAAAAAAAAAAAAAAAAAAAAAAAAAAAAAAAAAAAAAAAAAAAAAAAAAAAAAAAAAAAAAAAAAAAAAAAAAAAAAAAAGATTCTCCACTTAGACTGAAGTGTAAGCATTCTACTGGATGGTCATAAAAGACAGACTTTATTCTACTAGATAAAACTGAAGTAAAGATGCACCATTAGGACTGCCTCAAGCTGAAAAAAACAGGATGCTACAGCATGGGTGAGGATGATGTTAGGGAAAGCACAGCAGAGAGTATTACAAAGAACACAAAGCCCTTACACTGTTTAAACAGCTGGATCAATCTGATTTGACAATAACCCCTTAGGACTTATTTAGTCAAATCAGAAAAGAAGGATTATTTTGTCTTCAGCTATTTCAGTTGAATATTTGGCCACTGCAAAAGGGAGAATCCTAAAGAATAAAGCACCATTCCAACTTCTCAATTTATTATTTGCCATGACTCTCTCAATCACCCTGTGAAACCTATGAACTAGACAGCCATACCTTCAAGTTCCTCCACTGAGGACTCATCCCTGACCACTTGGGACACTCAGCTGTGCCACCTCAGATTCTAGCTATGCACAATCATGACTCAAAATGAAGACGGCCAAAGTCTCTAGACAATGTGCCTCTGTCAATGTGTCTCAACATCACCTAACACAGCGTTGGAACCAATGCTTCTTCCCACACTATTCTATTTACTAAAAATAAATTGCTATTCTTCACTAAAATATCTTAAGCTATACCAAGAACATGTCTCCTGAGCTATTACTTTCCCATTTGCTAACACTTGCTGCTATGTTTTGAATATGTCTTCCACTGTGTTGAAAAATTAATCCAAATGCATATTCTTAGTGTGTTGAGAAGTGAAATCTGGGACAAAGTGATTAGATCATGGAAACTGTCCTCATGAATGGATTAATACCACTATTCTGGGAGTGAGTTTGTTATCAAAAGAGTTATAAAAATGGGTTTTACCCTCTTTTACTTTCTCTCCTGGATCCTCTATTGCCTTTCTATCATGGAATGACAGAGTGAGAAGGCACTTACCATACACAGCAATGATTATTTTTTATTTTTCTGGTACATTTTAACATACATTATAATTACATTCTACACTGAGAAATTGTACACATACATGATACATCTTAATTCTCATTTTTCCCATTTTCCTGCCCTCCCAACAACCCCAGCCCCTATATATATTAGCTTTGTTTCCTGTTCTTAACATCAAATATTTTCTTTCCCTTCTTTACTTGCCCTTACCTGCCCTTTCCTTTCTCCTTTTGAACATTTTCTTCTTATACACAGTTTATCATATACTTTGGTATTTATTTACAACTTCAGTTGTTCAGGCTTGAGAAAAGACAATGTACTCACACATCTGTGTCCTATTAATTTCACTTATGAGTATGTCTTTAAAGTACATCCATTTGAGTATAATAATTCAAATTTATTAGTCTTCCTGGCTGAGTAATACTACATTTTATTTATTTATTTATTTATTTATATTTAAAGCATATCTTCTTTATCCAGTCTCTGTTGATGGGAATTTGGGCTGTTTCCAAGATTTAGCTATTACAAACTGAACTGCTATAAACATGAGTGTGCCTATATTTCTATGCTATGATTCTTTCTTTCATGTATGTGTGTGTGTGTATATATATATATATATGTATATATATATATATATATATATATATATATATATATAGCAGGGGACTAGCAGGGTCAAATGGGACCTAGGTCCCACTTTTTAAAAGAATCTCCATACTGAGCTCCATAGTGGTTACACCAATCAACATTCCCAACAGTAGTGGAGAAAGGTTCCTTTCTTCCCACAGCCCTGCCAGCATTTGTTGTTGGTTGATTTTGTGATAATAGCCATGCTTTGTGGAGTAAGATGGAATTTCATTGTTGTTTTCATCTGCATCTCTCAAATGACCAGTGATTTTGAACATTTCTTCATATATTTCTTAGCTGCCTTTGCTTCTTCATCTGAAAAATGTCTGTTCATTTCAGATGCCCACTTTTAATTGAGTATTTAAGTTGTGGCATATTTTTTTAACTTCTTTATATACTCTAGACAGTAGTCTTTTTTTAAAGAAAAGGCTGGCAATTTTTTTTCCATCTTGTAGGCTGTCTTTTCACTCTGCTAGTAGTTTATCTTGCTTTGAAGAAGCTTTTTAATAAGATGAGATCCCAGTTCTTCTGCTAGCTCCCAAGCTATTGAGGATTTGTTCATAAACTCTTTCCCTATGTCAAAGTCTTCAAGAGCTCTATCTAATCTATTTTTAAGCAGTTTTAGTGTCTCTTTCTTAATATTTAGGTCTCTAAAGCATATTGATTTCAAAAAATCAACTCTTTAATTCATTGATTTTTTTTTGTACTGTTCTTTTATTCTCCATTGTATTAATTTCTGCTCTAATCCTTCTAATTTCTTCCTAGTGTGAGCTTTGGGTTTATCTTATTCCTCTTTACTAGTAGTCTGAAGTTCAGCATTAGGTTGTTTATTTGAGCTTGCTCTGTTCTCCTAGTATGGGCATTCATTGCTCTGAATTACTCTAGTAGAACTGCTTTCATTTCATCCCATAAATTCCTTTATGTTGTACTGGCATGATCATTTAATGGTTAAAAACTATTCAATATGTTCTTTAATGTCTTCTGTGATCCACTGGTTGTTCAGTCAAATGCTGTTAAATTTCCATGTGTTTGTGAGGAGCTTGGAATTTCTTTTTCTATTCAGCTTCAATTTCAAGGTGTTATGGCTTGACAGTATATAGGGGATAACTTCAATTCCTTTGCATTTATTTAAATATGCTCTATGAACTAACATGTGGTCTGTTTTGGAGAATGATCCATGAACAACTGAGAAGAATGTATTTAGCAAGTGAAATACTCTGCAGGCATGCATTAATTCCATTTGTTCAAAAGTTTGTTTCAGTTCAAGTATTTCATTATTAATATTTTTATCCAGGCAATTTGTCTATTTGTGACAATGGAGTATTGAGGTCACCTCCTACTGTTGTATCAGTGATTATCTGGCTTTTATGCCCATGAGTATTTGTTCTATATAGTTGGGTACACTAGAATTAAGTGCATAAATTTATAAATGTCCTATCTTCCTATTTAGGTTTTGGTTTGAAATCTACTTTTTCTGCAGAAGATAGTCCCTCCTGTTTTGTTTTGATTTTTTTTTCTTTTTTTCTTTCTTTTTTTTTTTTGTTTTTTGTTTTTTGTTTTTTGTTTTGTTTTAGGTTTCCTGTTGAGTGGAGAATTATTTTCCATCCTTTTACTTTTAGTCTATGGCCTTCCTTCTGAATTACGTGTGTTTCTTATATACAGCATATTGTAAGATCTTGCTTCTAAATCCATTCTGCCAGTCTATGTCTTTTAATTGTTGCATTGATACTACTGATGTTAATAGTTATAAATAAATGTACTAATTGAGCCCTGTAATGATATTGTCCTGTTCTTGACTCTTTCATTCTCTGTTTTTCCCCTTTTCCATTTTCTTTCTTGCCTTGCCCAATGAGTTCATTCTGCTGGGTTTCATGAGATTGTGACATCTCTTGTTTGTTTCTAGAATTTGTTTATAATTTTTTGGAGAGCAGGTTTTGTATTTGTGAGGTTTCCTATGTTTTCTTTGTTATAAAAGTATCTTGTTTCCCCTTTATTTTGAAGAATCATTTTACAGGACACATCAATCTAGGTTAGAGGTTGTTTTCTTTTGAGGCTTGAAATACTTCACTCCAGGCTCTCCTTGTCTTATTTGTACTGAAATGTGTTATGATTCTGATGGGCTTTCCTTTGTACATGACTTTTTTCTTTTCTGACTTCTTTCAGTATTCCATTCTTGTATTGGATTTCTGGAATATTATTATATGCATAGGTGTAGATTTTTTAGATCATGATCACTTAGAGTCCTACATGCTTCACTTATTTGTATGTTAAATTATTTTCCTTTCCCTGTGAAGTTTTCTGCCATTATATCTGTGTACATTTATATATATGTATTTTTTGAACTATATTTTATTTCCTCACTGACTAAAATCAGCCTTATGTTATTCTTCTTGGCATTATCTAGCAGCTCCTGATTGATTTTTCATGTTTCCTTGATATTTTACATAAATTATTTCTTTCCTAGTCACTGGCTGCAATCCTATCTTCTAAGTCTGACACTTAGGCTTGACATTCATTTATTATACTTTGCAAACTTTCTTTGGAGTTTTTCATCTCTTGAAAATCTGTTTCAAGAAATTGATCAGATTCCATTACTTTTATAATCTGAGATTCTATCATGTTTCTGATCTCTTCTTTAGTGATATTAATCATATCTTCTACTTTGGATCCTATCTCTGTTTATTATGTGAGAGATTGTTTCTGATTTCCATTTTACAAGTACCTGTTTTGTTATCTGCTCAGAAAGTCTTGAGATTCGTGCTTCAGTTTGCTTTATTTACTTTTTCCCTGGATTCCCCTGAGATGATGAACTTTGTGTCTGGATTTTCAAATTTTTCTCATTTCTATTTTGTTGTTGTTGCTGTTTTTGGTTTAATTCCTAGTATATTGTCTGGGCCAGATTTATTGCAAGTCTCTTTCTTCTTAATATTTGGAACTTTTAGGAGGTGGCTACTTCCTAGATTGCTCTCCATGGATCTATAATCACCCGTAAGTAATCTCAGTTCTCTCATACCATGAAAAGTACTTAAAGAGAACAATCACATCACCTTGGTTAACATAATATAATCAGTATCATCAACAGTATCAGACAGCACAGGAAATGACTAACTTATCAATTACTATTCTAATATTTAGATTAGAATTTAGAACTAACTAGAATTTAGAATTTAGAACTAACTAGAAATATGTTTACAACATATAAGTCCTTAAAAATAGCATCATAATTCTTTGGGAATAAAGGATCACCAGAAAGTTGAGAGGAAGAGAGACAGAAGGAGAGCAAAAGATTATAAATAAGGTTGCAGGACATTCCAAGATCACACAAATGCCAGGAAACTGATAGAAGTTACAGATGAAAAGAGACAGAAGGAACAAATACAAAAGAGAATAGTCTAATAACAGTAGAACCACTAGAAGATGTATTTACCCTCCTATAATAGTATATAATAAAGAGAGAGTAGTGAGTACTGAAATGCATTAACTTCAGGGTACTGATACTAACCAGAGGATAAAAGAATACAAAAGAAGAATAGGGGTTAGCCAGCAGCAACAGGCTAACAGGAGACTATTTTCCCTTTCCTGTAAAAGTAAGAACAAATGACAGAAGAAAAAACCTGAAAATGGACAGACTCAACAATAAAAAAAATGAGAAATAAAGGAAAAAAGAATGAAAAATAACAACAGCAATAATAGCAAGGAGAATAACAACAAAAAAGTCAAAAGTATTACCAAAAGGGACTTTCACAGTATGAATCTGCTGTCTCCTGTAGATAGTATAGGCAGTAGCACACAGGTAATAACTCACTAGTCACAAGGAGACAGCCATTATCTGCTATCTAGGTTCTGGTTATCATGCAGGAGTTGAGCTCAATGAACTCTTGCAGGTTTTAACTCTGCAAGAGGTCCTGTAGGTGAGACTGACTCTACAAACTCATCAAAGTCTGTACTCCACAAGATTTCTTTACTCTACAGTGGAGTTTTTCAATGTGGCAGACACAGCAGAGTTGAGCAGGAAAGAGATTCTCTCTAGGTCCTAGCATGACCACCACCCTTCATCAGTTTGCATAGATGAGTAGAGGGAGTCTCTAGGGGTTCTGCCCCATGCATCAGTCCCACAAACACAAGCATTAATGGGCACTAACAAGAAGATGGAGACTTTTCAGGCTCCTCCTCCCACATGCTGTGGAAAGGTAAGCCAGACCTGCCTGTCAGAGGCCTGCCAGCACAACAGCAGCACTTATGTGGGCAGACAAGTAAGTAGAGTCTCTGTGGCTTCCTCCTCCCATATGGTTGTGTGAGAACTCAACCAACCTTGATTCTTGAAATGTGAGGCCTCCAAACTACTAAGAAATAAATTTATTTTCTTTACAAATTACCTAGTTGGTAGTGTCTTGTCAAAGTTGCTCAAAACTGACTAAGACATGTATTAACCTCCTCTTCCTAGATAATATTGTTCACCAAGTCCCAAACACCCTTAATCAGCCACTCATTTAAGCATATTCTCATATACCCTCCAGGATTTTTTTGGTCTTATTTTCTCATATACTCTACAACAGACTAGTAGGTATGGATTATACTTTTGCCCTATTCTTTGACTCCATAAAATTCCAGAATTTATGACAACCTTCTCACTCTCTCTAAACATCTTGGCCAATGCTCCAGCATTATTTTCTTCTGTAAATCTCTCCAAAGACCATGTGAATATATTCACAGATCTATTCATTCTATCAAAACATTTAAAATAATTTTATACAGAATCCCTTACTGAACTTTATACAAGTCTCTCAAGAAATTATCTTTAAGGGCCGGGAAGTTAGCTCAGTGGTTCCGGCGCCTGTCTTGCAAGCGCAAGGGCCTGGGTTCGATTCCCCGGTAACCACATAACAATACTGGGTGTGGAGACCCACACCCAGCAGCAACCAGTACCACATACCACAGTGCCGGGCGTGGTGGCTCACGCCTGTAATCCCAGCACTTGGGAGGCAGAGGCAGGAGGATTGCTGTGATGTG
>PVIR01019207.1:0-32586 GCA_004026965.1 Petromus typicus
GTTTGGGGCACCAAATGGTGAGTATTCTGAAGGGAATTAACTCCAGTGTGTCTTTTACTGTACTAATACATTTTCCAAAGCCCTAAACCACAGGATTTGACTGTATTTCATATCAGATATGTATACCTGTAAGTGTACATCTACATACACATGCACTTGTACACAAATGTGGGTATCACATACATACATATTTGGCCTGGAAGATCTCCATGGAAAGGCTAATAAACAGAATAAGGAGAAACTCTACCTGGCAAGAAGGGAAACAAAGTTTGCAAGGACAAGTTGCCCTCCGGGGCTGCAGAAAGACACATGCAAAATAATGAGAGTCTTCCACCCTCTGAGGATGTACCGCGCCTTTGCCAATCACTCCTCTTTCTCTTTTCTGCTTTGCTCTGTGGGTTCTTGAGTCACTCTTCCCACACGAGCCTACTCTTCCCAAAGTCTTCACGGTTCAGGCTGAATTTCTACTTTAACTCACCTTCCAAATCCAAGCCATTTATGAGATTATCAAAATAATCAGGTAATTCCATGGGACGCGCCCCCTACAGGAGGAAAGTGTCACTGAGACAGCCAATTTTCCGGCAGTGAAAAAGTTCTGTTGCAAATTGCCAAAGTCAGAGGCATCGAATGGCACAGAATTTGCCATTTTTCTGAAGGAAGAGGTGTGCTTGGGCTCCTTTTCTTTTCTGCATGAACCAGCAGAGTTCAGAGGCAGAGCTGAGCCTCCTACGCAGGTATCTCACATCTTTGCATCTTAGATCATTCAAGCCCGAGAAATTCATAGGGCTTTTCTACGGAATTTGGTCCTTCTCAATTCCACACAGAGATGCCATTTTGAAACCTACCGGGATTCATGCCAAATTTTCCTGAATTTCTGGGACTCTTCATTAATAAGCTTTCGCTAACTAGACTGAAAGGGACGCCAGGGGAGCCTAGTATGCAGCATATAGGAACTATCCCAGAGTTATGGACAGGGAACATGTCTGGAGCCGTGGGCAACACAACAGAAGTGCGCCATGGACCATCAGAGGACCATGAGCCATCTCCCCAAACCACAGTTAAACAGAAGGTCTGTCAGGAAGATCCAGCAGAGAGCGTAGCTGAAAGCTGCTCTGAGTTTGGAGATGCCGGTTAAAGAAGCAGCCCTGGGACACTTTAGGCTGCGCCTCATGAGACATTCTGGTCAGAGATCAGAAAACCAGAGTGTTGATAAAAACCCAACCAGTAAAGACCAGGCTCGGGAAGTTAATGTTGGGAAGAAGGATTCCACTGGCTGCTGGACTCCAGACCATGTAAGATACACTTTGGTGAAAATCTGCCCACACTTTTCCTGCATGGGTGCTATTAGTGGTGTGTAGCTGCCTTCTAGAAACTTTGCTGAGACCAAGACCAAGGGCAACTGACTAGTTCATCTAGAGCCTTTAATTTTAAAATGTTTCATTTTGTAAATTTGTGTTTAAATTTTCACAACTATAACTTCTTTCATGTACAGACAGGAATTTTTGCATGCATGTACTTACTAACAACTCTTGCCAACAAGCCAGATCACATGTCTACAGTAGCACTAACAAGACGCCTAGTTAGAATTTCCTCTGGGTCTCTTCTCATCACTATGATCTCAGGAGCTCTTACTGACCCACTCGTGTAGCCTACATGCCCTGCCGCTGCTGGGAAATCTGTCTGAATCACTGGACTGCCTTTCATCTCGGGTCTGTCGGGTATGTTTTCTGAGTGTATGAGTTTTAACTTTCAGGATCTGAACAGGATAATTAGACAAGCATCAACTCCAAATATTAATAACTAAAGCTAAAGACAGCAGTATTCATCTAGTGAACCCACCTGAGGTTAACTACAGGGATCCCACTTGCTTGTCACAAAGAAAAATATTTGTTCAACTTTCTTATTCGTACATCATCAGTGTGCAGAGACTTTGGCTTTGAGATCAAGTCTGGGAAAGACAGACAGGGGTAAGAGTAGTCAGTCAGACACAGGGGAAGGAGAAGAATGCAAATGAGCTCGCAGGGAGCCAGCGCCACTGGGCCTGCATCATGTTGCAGGTTTGGGAGCAAAAAGTATAATCATGGAGCCCTTCAGACCAGCTCTGTGGGACCAGCAGTTGCTTAAGGTCCTAAAGGTGTATTTGGCAACCAGGCTGATGGAGCATCAGCCTTGGGAGCTACACAGGGTTAGTGCTCCTTCACTTGTTGCTAAAGGGGGTGTGGAAGGGACTTGTCTTTTCTGAACCTGAGGTTCTCACCTGTAGCATGCATCCTATATTAACTGGCAGTAATGAGCTTATGGGGTCTTGTTGTGCTAATATAGGGTGGCATGTGCCTTACAGTGCCAGCATAGCAACAAGGGCTTTCCTGCTCCAAAGCACCTGCATCAGAACATGCGCCCACTCCGACGCCAACAGGACACTCTGCTTGGGGTGGGGACACTCGGGGAGATTGAGCCTGAAGCCTGAATCATCACCCCTGTCACAGCCTCAGTCAGCTGAAGATGACACCCTCTGGGGCAAGGCGTGGACTGCATCTGGTGCCAACACTATCTTCACCCAGACAGAGGGCACATTAAGTAACATACACAGAAGACTGAAAGATATTGAAAATTCTTTTATCAAGTGGAAATTTTTCTATTTAAAGTTTTCTGAAGATTTTGTTTAAAAATCTGTAATTCAGAACTTGGAAATCTGCCTCAATTGGAAAAATAAACTTTTTTCAAAACAGATTTCTCAGATTCCCCAAAATACTTTCAAAGTCCTTGAGGTAGATTAGGTAGAGCCCCTTTCATTTGTATTGATATAGGTTAATTTGGGTATGATACTACATTATAGAATTAAAAATGAATGCAATGATGATGATGTATATTCATAATTTACCAATAAAGATTTGAGTTTTTAAAAAATGAACACATCATCAGAGGCAAAATAAACACAACAGTAAATATCAGTTTATCCAGAATAAGAACTGAAGTCTTCAGATGGTCTCTAGCACATTCCCAACTCATGCATTTGGCATTTCAGTTCTGACAGAAAAGGGCCGCTCACAGGTGTGGGTCAGGAAGGCTGGAGGTTTCACGGGCGTGTGCCCGCTCAGCTTCTGGAGGCCATTATGACTCAGAATGTATTTAGTTTAATTGGTGAATTTAAAGACTTTGTTTAGAAGGAAAACTCTGTCATAAACCCATAATGTCCGCTTACAAGTTCTGCAGCTGCTTAGCTATGTAACTGTAAAGCCACACTTGAATTACAAATGAATAAAACTACAAAAGCAATATAATTAAAGTTCATGCAAATTAATGAAAGCTGATGTTTTGTTCAGTGGAACCCCCACTTGCAGTGTCAGTGTATTGCTGTCCTGTGTATTCTTTTAAATTTGCTAAGTTCAGATCAGCTCCTTGTTTGCAAAATGCCATGGAATTCTCTGCTTTCACTTGGCACAAGTACCCAGTTTAGGACAAGTCCACTTCTCTGCCTTTCCTCCATTGTTTCTAGCTGCCTCCAAAAGGCTCCGTACCAAGAGGAAACTAGCAAACCTGAGAGATTCCAGAGAAAGAAGAGATGAGAGAGAAGCCAATCCTGATTCCTAACTGTCCTCCTGTGTGGAGAAGTCAGCTCCTTTTCTGGGCTGAAGTAGCCAAGAAATGTTTTACACACAGGTTGACAAAGGAGATACTGGTTTTCTCACAAGGCAGCATTTTAAGGTAAGAAGAGCAGATTTCCTGCTGCAGTGGGAGTTTAAGCCTGAACCAAGGAAAACATCAGCGTCTGCTCTGACCAGCTGTGAGACTAGAGAGTCCTTTGTGTCCAGGACACCGATGGCTGAGCCAAAATGGAGAATCCATGTCGGTACAAATCATACATGGAATTTCTAACACTTGGTATGAAAAAAAGAATTTAAAAGTCTTAGAAATAGTTGTTGCATTGATTACATTAAAATAATGCTTGTTGCTACATTGTTGTAAATAAAATATGCTCTCAAAACTAATTGTATTTGTCTTTGCTATAGTGTTTAATATGACTACTAGAGGACTTTTAACACTCAACAGTGGACAACTTAAGCATATCTTTGGAGCTTCTTTGTTGCATAGATCAGTTCTGAAATTATGTGCACCTTCATTTGTATGCTATTCTCCCACCCTGGAATGTGAACTTTATGAAATGGGAGTCTTGACAGGGCAGACTCTCAGTGCGTGCCCAGCATTTAGCCTGTGCTAGGAATTTTGGATATACATGGTCCATGAAGAAGTTTATCTTGGGAAGAATTAAAGTGCCACACCCTGAGCATCAGAGAGGGCTGAACATCTGAAGAAGGTCCCTTCTTTAACGGTCTCAGGGGAGTTGCCCCCCCCCAGAGGTCACTCAAACCATTTGCTGTCCACACGAACACTTTTTATCATCAGACTCAAGATGAGACTAGGAAGCTGGGACTACCTTCAGATAAATGATTCATAACTAAGACTTGAGTTTTTAAAAGATAATGAACATAAGATTTTCTCATAATTCTTGAGGGATATGCTCCTGAATTTCCCCAGAAGCTATACCTAAAATCATCCCACCTGATATTACATAACTGGTTTAATTTGAATTTAGAATTTAAGATTCCGAATTTCCTCTGTTCTATTAAGTTTGTGAGTGATACAGTTTCAGTCTTACAGCCTCAATCTAACAGGTTTTCTGCATTTGAGAGCTAATAATTTAAATTATTTCAAAATGAATATTAAAAACAAACATGAATATAAAATGAAATCATCCATGAATTTTTTTAGCTAACCCTTCCCCATTTCAAATAGTTTTGCATGAGAGGATTGGAAGAGATCTTACGATCTTGAAACAATGATTGAATCTAAACCACCCTGGTATCTCAACAGTGAACCAGAGTTTACCAGAGTGGGGACGAGACAGAACAGTTTCACAGACTTAGAAGCCAATATGATTCATTACAAAGCATGCAAATTAACTCCATTTAAAAAACTGTCATGGAAAGGAAGTTTCTCTGTGACTCTAAATAATTTAGTTTCAGACGTAGGTCATTAAAATGAAAAGGTTCTAAATCTACCGCTCTCCAACCCCATTAAACCCTCCCCTCTAAAAGCCCATAAGTACAAAACAAAAAAACAAATAAAGCAAGTAGTTAAGACCATCAAAACACTGAGGCACCTTGTTGCCAGGGAAGGGGAAATGGAGACTTAGAGGCTATAGAATCCAGTCTCGCAGGATCTGAAGACTGGCGTTTACACCACTGGGAACATACTTAACACCAAGAAGGTTAAGATACAAAGTTCTATCTTGTCCATACGATCACACATTTTTAAAAGAGTAGATGGAGGGACTGACACTTTCAAGAAGTTCCACATGGAAACTTCAGGCCCCAAGGATATGCGAGGCCCGGCCTCGGGTCGGTCAGCTGGAGGTCTCAGACAAGACTGAGGCACCGCTGCCTGCCTGGAGCACTCCTGACGTGACCAGATCCTTGCTGCTTCCATGGACCCCACCTGCAGCTTCCATGTCTGCTGCGGACTGCTCGAGGTGCAGGGCCAGGGAGCACTGAAGTCAGGAATGGACGGAGTCGGTGATGACAGACAACACACGAACACAAGAGAGGTTGTGATGCTGCTGCAAAGTTTACTGAAGTGTGCTCTCTTTTCATACAGAAAAGTTTTGGGTCAGGTAAGGGCTGTGTTGCTAAAGATTAATAGGATAAGGTGCAAAGAAAAACCGAAACAGAAAGGAGACACTATTGTGAGGCAAGGGGCTAGCACTTGGTGAAGAAACACTTGTTTTTTTACTTAAAAGACGCTATAAGTATTTTTGCTTTTCTATAGTCTCTTTGTTCTCTAAATTGTTCTGTTTTTTCATACCTGGGTGTTGCTATGCCATTTTAGCGCTGTTTCTATTATGCATATTTAGGTGTCCTGTTTGTAAAACCAGTTTTTCTTGGTCACTAACTACCTATTGTGTGTGGGGCGGCGGGGGAACAGGGTTACTTATCATACACAAAAACTACCCTCTGGGGCGGTGGGCAGAGTGGCGCCCTTGTGGCAGAGCATGAAACAAAAAAAGTTAGAAGGTCAGGGTGACAAGAAACAAAGTTTGTGATCCAAGCACATAATCATACAGCAAAGTACACTTTGCTGTTTTCTTCCGCTGGGCCACTGCTCTTATCCCTGCGAGGCTTAACTCCGAAGAGCACGTACCTCAAGAGCCAGGGGGTCTACACCCCGGGACTGTGTCCCTTGTCACGCCACTGTTTTTGGCGGGGGTGTGGCACATGTCCTGGCCTCCTCAGACACATGTGTCCTCTCTGGCCAGTCTCATGTAGCCAAGGCTCCAGAATGTGTTACCCCTCAACAGCTGGCATGAGAGCATTCAGGGACCCTGCCCCAAACCCCGGAGAAAGATCTGCTCTTCCTACTCTATGATCAAAAGACCCAGGCCTTTCTAACAACACTTACTCACCTGCCCACTCTGACATTTCATCAGCCTCTCTCTCCCTGCTGCTAATCCACACCTGCCCGAGTGTGCACTGCTTAGCCGAGGGCCCCCAGAACCATTTTGCCCACCTCCATGTGACAGCTGCTTGCCCGTGAAGTATGCTCCTCCTGGTCTTGGTCAGGGATGTTTTAAAAGTGGCCCTTATCAACTCACAAGAAAGAGAGGAGCTAGAAACTGAGGGTGCAGTAAGGCTTAGGGCTTGGCAGAGGACCATAGGAGGAGTCCAGTACGGTGGTCATAAACGACAGTTTAATCCAGTGTGGCTGGTGACATGGCTTCCAGCCACAGTCATGTTGGCAGTGAGCTCCAGGCTGCTTCCTGTGACACCTAGACCCCTGCACTGCAGTCTCTCCATAGCCAGATGTACCGGGTATGTGCAAGAGACCTCCTGAAATTGGTGAGCAAAACCCAAACTACCAGTAAAACGTGAGCCCTCCAGAGCCCTTTCCTGTCCCCACTTGTGCCTTGGTGAGTAGAGGGGAGCTGTCCAGTGGGCAGCCCCAAGCTCACCGAATACCATTGTCTCTGTTAGTGCGCGTGGCCATTTTAGCAGGATGTACAGGCAAAGTGCAAGTGTGTCCGGGCTCATAGCGGCAGTAAGGCCCAGCGCTCACTGCATGCTCAACCAGAGGCCAGCCATTGTAGAGTCTGCACACAGACATGTGCAAGCACCACATGTGGACTTGTTAAAATCCACATCAGGAACTGACCTCCTGAGTACCAGAAGTATCTGAGTTCCCAGGAGGGGAGATTTCATATATCTTCCCTTCTGCTACCTCCACCCACATTGTGCCCCAGAACCCGTGTGTCCAAATGGGAAGAGAAGTCCATGTCTTACACTGTGTTCTCAGAAGAGAAACCCAGGGACAGCCACTCAGAACCATGTAGGTCCCCAAATAAGATCTTTAAAGCCTTTTCTTGGGAATATTCCAGGCCTGTGGAGCCCAGTGCATATAAAGGGATTGTGCACCATAGGGAGTTATTAATAGTCTATGAAGCGCTCTATAAATGAATTATAAAAACTCTGAAATGATGTATTAAAAGGGACAGAACTTCAGCTGGAATCCATTCAACACATGTTTATTGCTGGGGCACCAGTCAGGGGCAGGTGAGCATATGGTTAGGTTCCTGCCCCCTGGAGTTTCTGGGTGCGTGGGAGCCACGGTTAGTAACCAGGAGCAGACATGCAGTGTGCTGACATTCTGAAGGGGACCCATGTGCTCTAACATGCAAATGTGTCTCCATGATCAAATCACCCTTCACTGACTCAGAAGCCCCTTCAGGGCAGAGCATGAGCCTGTGGTATCTTCGGTGTGTCTGTCATGGTGCCGAAATGCCAGGGGTTAGCAAAGCCCAGCTCAGAGGGGCTCAGATCAGCCCATGTGGGCTCAGCCTAAAGAAACATCTGAAGCAGCAGCACCTCAAGAGTTACATGGTGGAGAGAAAGCGAGCCTGGGCATCTGGTCGACTGGACTGTGCACTCTGACTCTGTCACTTAATAGCTGGGGGTCCTTCGGCAAGGCTTTGACCTCTCAGGGCCTCAGCTCCCCCATATGGTTTAAGAAAATGATTGTGCTCACTTCAGAAGGTTTTTGCCAGAAAGAGCTAATAAAATATACATTATCTGTCCAGTGCTGGTCACAAAAAGTAGATGTTCAAAGAAGAGCATGATACCAAGAAAAATAGTCTCTTACTGTTACAGAGGAACAGGACAAGAGAAGCCCAGGGGGTCCATGGAGGAAGACAGCTTTGTCAGCCAAGCTGCCATTTCCCTTGCCCTTCAGCTGCTCCTGGACATGAATGTAGGTCTGGTCACCCAAGATAAACAACACAAAGCACCTATAGATGAACCTTTTCTGCTCTCTGGTACTTTCAAAATAATAGAGAAGGTAGAGTTACTTCTACCGTATTCTCTTGGTGATAAATTACATTCTCTGAGCAAGAGGAAGATATGGACCCTTGTGTTAAGCTCTGTTGAAAACTGTCTTGGAGCCAGAATGACACCCTGCCTTTAAAACACAGCTGTATGACTCAAGTTGGGGCTGTGACATTATACACACAAGGTGGACTCACTATGGGATACGTAAAATGACCACATACACAATCTCCGCATTCCTGCCCCAGTTCTAAAATGTGTGGGAAGATGTTCTGAATACAGGATCACACAGATGTGTTCTGAGTACAACAACACACAGATGAACTTTCTGAGCTGACTCACCCTAGGCTGTGGCAGTTGCTGCTTGGTCAGAAAACCGTGTCTCCTTCCTTTGCACCTTGTGTGTTTATGGCACGCTTTCCTCGAGCTGGTGCGGAAACACAGCCCTAGTACCTGAACCCCACGTGGAAGCCAAGGTGGTCTCCAGGAAATATGAACTGTGCCCAGGTTTCCAAGATCAATCCAAATAGTAAACTAGTGGCTGCTACACAAGAGGGAGAAAGAGAGAGACAGAGACAGACAGAGAGACAGAGACAGACAAAGAGACAGACAGAGAGGCAGAGACAGAGATAGAGGAGAGACAGACAGACAGAAACAGACAGATAGACAAGCAGAGTAAATCACAGAAAGGTATCCTAGAGCTCAGGACTCTCTTGAAACGTGTTAAGTCGCGAAGGGTTTCTGCAGTTTCCCTTGGGCAGGAATCATATTTTATGTGCCACTATGTATCTGAGGCCTACCATATACTTGGAACTTTAGGTTTTAATCACTGTTTGCTGGATGAAGGAGTAAACAGGGGTTTGAATACAACACAGAAAAGAAGGCACAAACATAAAACAAGCTGAGGCGTGATGAACTTCACACGACAGGCCATGGGCCTCAGGGGTGGGTCTGAGAGATCAGCAGGCCACGGGCAGGTGACTGAGGTTTTGGTCAGGAGCTGGGGAGTCTGGCACTCTGCGGTGTGTGGGGAAGTCAGGCTATGTTAAGGGTGCCAAGCATATCAGGGCAGCCCTTGCAGGCCAGCCCAGCTCAGTGCAATGGTGGAACTGCGAACAGATTCATGGAGGCAACAAGGGAGGTGTTCTGTCCAATCAGGGAGGGCCTTCTTTACTACAGACCAAAGTGGGGCATCAGGAGCCAGAACAGGGAGGAGCATGAAGCTCACATGCTGTAACTGACAGTCTAGGAGAGAGGATAAGAAGCAGGGTCACAAGTGCACTCAGGAGACGACATGAGGGGCAAGTGGTACAGACAGTCCATCAGTTAAGCCCCTCAAGGTCTGATGAAGCCACATGCAGTCTCAGGTAATGTGTCCCTGTCTGCGACATCTGTTGAATGATACCTGCCTAAGTTAGGGTCTCAGAAGGAGATCAAAATATGCAATAAGTGCTTACATTTTTCAAAAGACACTTTATAGCAAACAGATATTAGTCCCATTCAGAACACTACCCCTTGAATATGCTCATCCCATTGTCCTTGTGGCTTCTGAAGTATCTCGGAAGTCTTCTTTAAATGCCTTTCCAAAGTGGGTGCTGCTGCGAGTGCCCTCCAGTGGAAAGGCTGGGCAATGAGACACTGCAGCAATGAGACACTGCACCTTGATCGCCCCACCCGGCCTAGGCCATTCTGACTCTTCCTCATAGTCAAGTGACTATGAGAGGTGAGCGCTTGGATCAGCTTAAAACATCAAGGCAGCCATCAGAAGCAGGTGAAGACATGAAAAAGAACTTCCAGGGCTACCTCAGAGAGTGGCAGGAAGGATAAAACAAATGTGCTCTGAATGACGGGCAGTATGTTATCAAGGGAAGAGAGCGATGTGTCTTTTACTGTGACAAACTTTTAATATTCATATACTAACTGTATTTTTCAAACACACCATGTTAGACACTGACAGAGAAGGCTAGATTAGGAGGTTGTCATGGAGACTACTGACCAAGACTGGTTGAGCACAGCTGCTCTCCTGCCCAGGCCAGGAGAGCTCAGGGGAGAGCCATGTGCAAAGCGCCATCCGAAAGTGGCGGCCATCTCTCGTCACAATGCTCTGGGTTCAGGAGACTGCAGGGGAGGAGGATCACAGAATGGAGCTCTGAGCCCATTGTTTCCCTCTTCCTGAACCCCACTGGGCCAGGCTGGCCTGGGCTGTCATAGGCTGGTGCTGCTAGAGACCAGGAGACAAGGGAACTGACTCATTAATCCATAGGGCGGACACCACTGGGAAAGATCTGCAGGGAGAAAGGAAAGACAACCGAAAATGCACCCAGCTTTGTAAATGCAAGATCGAGCCTCAGGCTTAGAGACTAGGGCTAACTATCTAGCTAGAAAATAATACTTTTGTTTTCATTCCATTTATTTTTATAGTTGACTTCTATTATGATAGATGGTACTGGTTTTCCATTTACTTAGAGATAAAGTTTTCTTTTAGAATACATTTAAGTTAAAAAGAATGTGTCCATTTACAGATAAATATGAAGTAAACAACAGCCGGCTGGAAGGAAAAAATAGCAGAGATAATGGAGGTGGTGTGACTAATGTTTGGGAAAGCCTCGCAGAACACGGGGAGCTATTGACAGTTTCTGGGCAAGACAGTGATAGGAACAAGACTGAATTTGGGACACTTAGAGGAGCAGCAGCATCTACGGTGGAGAGCAGGGACACAGAGGTGGGAGGGACCACCTTCGGGTCCAGACAATGCGACCAGAGAGGTAGTGGGGAGGGGAAAGGGTTCAAGGAGAAGCAGACTCAGCAAGATTGTTTAATTCATTATTGGGAAAGCGAGTAAGATGCAAAGCAAAAGATAATAGCTGTGGTATATGAGAACTGGTGTAGAAAAATACCACGAAGACCACTGAGGCTGAGAAGAAGTAGAGCAAACACATCTATAACTCCTCTCCTGTGCGGCCATCCAGGACGGAACAAAACCAGGCGTGTTTATCTAATGTCTGCAGGGCCCGATCATGCTACCCAACAGCTGGGATGGCTTTTCAGACTTTGACAGAAAACTTGGGAAGGCCATCTAGGCTTGGATCTAGCACCAGGAGGAAAATTTTCATGCCATGAAGCAGTACCGGAGAGGGGTATTTTTTTTATAATGCATAGATACTTTGGATATTTATTTAGAGCTCTGGAGTAAGCCAGGAGATCTATTTCCTGAAAAGACTATTTAGTCAGAAAAATGAAGTCAAATAGATGTAATCACCCAAGTGTCACATAAAAATAATTTGAAACTAGAGGTTAGGAGTAGTAACACCTTAGCGTGGTGAAAGAGAAGCTTTTGCCTATTAAGGATTTTGAGGCTACTTTCTCCACTGTTCCTGGAGGTTAAAAAAAATCCATAAAATGAAATTTGTAGGCCATGCTTCACTTGTATAAAATTATATTCAATTAAATCCTCAAGTTCTGATTTCCTGAGAGTTTTAACCGGTGTGTTTTCAAATGAGCCAGTGATTCACAGGCTTGAGAGACAGACAGACCTATTAGATTATCAAGTCCTTCCCAAAAGAGATCAGCGAGTGTTCCCTCCAGTTCACTTTCAATTGCTTTGTTCAGTTCTGGGTTTAAATGACTTTAGCAATGGGAGTCTTCATCACTCTAAGAGGCCTGTGGGAGCATTTTCTCAGTCGAGGAGCCCTCATTTCAGAAAAAAATATTCTGATACGAAGTCTTGTTACACGGCTTGTGTCTCCCAAAGGATAGCTCCCTTTTCGCTGCTTTTCTGCCTTTCAGTCTCTCCAGATGCCAGGGAATGGCAACAGCTTTCCTCATCATTATCATCTTCTTCTCCTTCATTGTCTTTTATTCTCTTTAGAACTTGAAGATTTCTGTGCTTCTCTGCGCCTCTCTGGCCCCTGTCACTATAGTAACTGAAGATTTTGACAAGTCTGTCATTTCAGCAGGCCTGCAGTGGCCAGCTGCCCACCCTAATGGCCTCTACCTCTGATGCTTCTAGAATCCTGAGCATCCAAGGCTGGGATTAACTTCCTGGATTACTAGATCCTCACTTGGTGACCCGGGCCTGCCACAAACCTACAGAGTTCAGTGTTCACCAAAGGCTTGGGGTCAGTGCGGTAAAGGTCCCGTCTTTCCTAGAAAAGTTGACTATTTTTATTCCCTCAGAAATATTAGAAAAACCTTAAATCAAGAATCATTCAATGATATATTTAACCACTCTGAGCCCAAGGATATCAGTTTGCACAGTTGTCAAGAGAAGGCTGAGACCACGAGGCCCCTACGGGCAATGCGTGCATAGCGCACTGGAGCTGAGGCCAGTTTAAGAAGGAACAGTGGTATCTCCTATCTGAGGTTGCCAGATGAAGCAGAGCAGAACAGAGGAAGCCCAGGTACACTGGAATCTTGAAGAAATGAACAGTTTGGATGAGTATAGCCTGTTCTCTGTTGGGAGCATATTTATATGTTTATGTTATTTTTCTGAGATTCAGATTTGGCTCATGTCCTGGGCACGGTGCTGTGGGTGTGCAGTCACAGCTATCGTGAAGGCCAAGGCTGGGGATCTCTCAAGCCGGGGAGTGAGAAACCAGCCTGTGTGTCAAAGTGGACAGAGCGTGCAAAGTTGAAGTGATTGTCCCCTCCGCCGTGGTTGGAATGTGCCCTTGGATCCCTGGATTGGAGAGTTGATTCCCGAATTTATATACAAACAATATTTGAAGGTAGGAACTTCGGGCAGGGGACAGGTCCTGAGGGGCCATGTCTCTTGTGAATGAGTGGGTTATGGAGGGAGGGGCTCTGATGTAAAAACAAGGCCTCTCCGTGTCACTGTGAGAAGCCCTCTGCCATGATGCAGCACAAGGCCCTCACCAAACGCTGAGCAGATGCTGCCGCCATCCCTCCTGGACTCCACAATGGAGAGCTAAATAAACCTGTGTTCTTTATAAGTTATCCAGTCTCAGCTGTTCAGTTATTGCCACAGAAATGGATTAGTAATCTCAAACACTCAAAAATTGTTGTGATGCAAAAAAGCACTCAAGGAGATTTTAAAAATGAGGTTATGTTCAGCTGAAGTGCTCCTGTTCAGAAAAAGGGAACAGACCAAAACAAAAACAACAACAACAAAAAAAAACCCCACAGCTATAGGTTAGAAGAAAAGGTCATTGTCAAAAGAGAAGTCTCCAGAGGAGGGTCATGCTATAGCCGGGAGGCACCTGCGGCTGAGGCCAGTGAATGTGGCGCAAATGAGTTTCACCATGAACACAAAACACACACCAGATTTCAAAGGCCTCATTAATCATTGCACATGAGTAATGTTTAGATATGTCCAGTATAAATAATATAAACCTAGTGAAATAAAATAATGAATTATTAAAACCAACTTTCCCAGTTTCATTTTCCTTTCCTAATGTGGCTACTATTTAAATGACATATGTAGCTGCATTGTATTTCATTTGGACAGCACCAATGCAGATCATATAAATGACTCCTCTGAGTTAATAACTAAGCACAAAACAGGAAAAATGGGAAAATCATGAAGAAGCTTCCCAAAGAAAAAATATAAACAGCCAACAGGAGAAGGTACTAAACCTTGTGAGCAATCTAAAGTAATTACAAACTAAAACTGCAGCGGAATATCCTTAATACCATCAAAGAAGCAAAATAGAAGAATTCCGCCAGCATCTTATATTGGCAAGGAAAGGGAGCGACGGGAAGGAATATCCGCCCACTCCCTGCTGGCGGGAGTGTGAATCGCCCTAGATAGCAGCTTGGCCAGGCTACACCTCTGACCTGTGTGGCCTGTGAAGCACAGATTCTCTCCTGGATGAAGGCGGGTGAGACTGAAGCCCGAAAACTACCCAGGTTTCCAGGAATGATGGAGTGGGAAAGTCAGCCGTGCTGTCATTATATGAGGAAACTAGAAGCAATGGGTAGACAGAAGGATGGCTGGGTGATGTACGCAGCTCAGCCATTTCAGAACGTGTCACTCAGCAGGGGTTGGTCACCCGGCAGCCCGGCCCTCTGAGGGAGCCGGGAAGCGGCAGGCCCCTCGAGGCTCAGGGAGTGAAGGCCGGGCCTGTGCTGTTTTTCACACAGGAAGTCGGTTCACAGACACTTGTTCTTTTCTAATATCATCTGTAAATATGCACTGTCTATCTGGACTAGAGAGCGTGACATTTCACCACTTAGAGAGTTTTAATGAGACAAAGTACAACTGTGTGTTTTATTATATTCAATCCGTAAAACTGCTTTTCATTTTCTTTTTAATGAGATTTTTTCCACAGACCAGGTTCTGCTGGTCATTTTTTACAGTTTCACTCGATTCCTCTTTCTCATACTGTAAAATGTGTGTCTGTAGACAGATGATACAACCTCCCTGACGTGCAGTCTAAGGCCGCCTGTTCTCCTGTGTGACTTGCCCCACACACGTCCTCTGTGGACCCGGCGGCATCGAGGAGCCCAGCACCCCGCACTTGCCCGCTCGTTCCCTAGTCTCCTGTGTCCTTCTCACTCTTGTCACAGTCAATGAGTGGTAATTGGAGAAATCCACAGAGGAAAATATAGAGCCTCTTACCGGTATTCCTGGAGAAACACGAGAAAGGGGAAGAGCACAGACTTAGAGGTGTCTGGAGAGGCCAGGCTGCTGGACAGCTCGGCAGCCAGCAGTCTACGCTGAGGTCAAAGCCCGGAGAAAGGGGATTTCGAGCCCGACAATCAGACCTACTTCTTGAGTCACACGAGAAGACCTTTAACAGAGGCCCAACTGTTTCCACAGTTTTATCATCCTGTTCCCTGAAAAGTACCTAACAGAATCCCCACTGAAAAGGTATCCTCAGGGGAATGGCTCCTCTTTCTTGGATTAAAACAAAAACTAAATTTACCTTGGCATCTGGACCCCCATACTCACTGCATCATTATACGCAGTGGCCAAGTAATGGACAAAATCTAAGTATATCAGCAGATGAATGGTAAGAAACTCCGACACACTAACAGTGAAACACTATCCATCTTCTCAAAGGGAAATTCTGCCATTCCCAGCAACACGGACAGGTCTGGGAGACATATTATGCTAAGTTAAATAACCGTACACAGAATGACAAATGCTGCGTACTCTCACATGCAGAATCTCTTAAAAGTGAGCTCATGGTCGTGGAGAAAAACGTGGTTGTCACCAGGGGCTGTGGGCACGAGGCGAGGGGAGATGTTGATGAATGAGCACAGACTCTCCAGCTAGATCTGAGACTAAGTTCCGCACTCTGTTGCACAGGGATAATCAATGATGGAGTGTGTGTTTCAAAAAAGCAAATAAAAGGATACTGAATGTTTCCTCCACCAAGAAGCGATGAATGTTTGAGGACATAGATATGCTTAGACTGCTTTGCATTTTACACAATATATATATGTATCAAAGCATCACATGCTGCCACATAAATATGTACAATTCTTATGTGTGAGATAAAGTAAAATACAAAGGGCCCAAACTCCCAGTTATAAGATGAATTACTTCTGGAGACCTAATATCATATACAGCCTAATGAGAATGATGTATTCTTGCATTTTGTAAAAGATATCTCAGGTTTTCTCACACACACACATGTGCATACACAACTGGTACCTATGAGAGGTGATAGATATACTCATTAGTCTGATTGGGGTAATCATTTTACAATGTAGATATATATCAAAATTTTACATTTCACATTCTGAATATGTAGGATTTTATTAATCATATCTCAATAAATATTAGTCTGTATCAGTTTTGTGGAGTTTGTCTTTTTTTAATTCTGACACCTGCAGCACTCTGAACCATCTTCATTTTGGAAACGTTACTCACCTCTGCTGAGGGCCCCTGAGGGCTTTCCTGAGCCAAATTACTCTTAGCAAGAAAAGCTTGTGGGGTGCACTAATCTCATCGATTCTGGCAGGCTCCTGAGCAGCCTGCACAGGGCCGTGGGCGCCGTCCTCTCGGACAAGCCCTGCTCCAGGACAGAGCAAATCAATGCACAAACTACCATTCTCACCGCAGAGTGGAACAATTACGAAAATCCATTTGCCAGTAAATGTGCCTTGTCTTGTAAATCATTGGGTCGTTAACCTTAACAATTGCAATGTGCCATCTCTATCCAATTCAATTAAAGTATAGACCAAGGTAATGCTTAAGAATACATTTCAGGCAAAAGAATATACTATTATGGCATTATATCCTCATAAATTAAACAATACTTTGCTTCCTCTCTTGGAAAAGGAATACTGTGTGATAAACACAGGGAAGAAAGCAACAAAAGCAATGACCCCAAGAATAACTCTATAGGACTAGAGCAAAGAGGAAAGCTGCAATTGAAAAGCCTGAGTAAGGCGCTGGGCCCCCGTTACCCCCCTCTGGCTCTACGGCAGGCTTCCTGGACAGAGCCGAAGGTGTGCTCGGACAGATCCAAGCTTCAGCTCCACGTCTGTGAGATGCAGAAGCCTGAACTGTACCACAGGGCAAAACATTCTACTACCTGTTTCTGTGCTCAGTGCTGTCATGGAAAAAGCAGATGCCAGAACCAAAAAGATTTAGGTCGGGACACGATCATTCATGCTATGGGCTGACCAATGTCTCTAATTCTCACCCATCTGAAAAATAAGTCCAGCACTTTTTTCTCAGCTTTCTTCCTGTCTCCTATTTTAGGAGTTAGGTAGAGATTAGGCCAGAAAAATACTATGCTAAAAGGGAATGTGCCTAGAGGTTACTGGTAACTGTCATCAGATTAGATAACACAGACACTTCTCCAAGCAAGGCCTGAGGGCCCAGTTGTCACTGAAGATGACACTGAGGCTTACTGCTATGAAAAATACACCGTTCAGGGCCTCAGAAGGTTGTATGATGTTGGGAGGTTTTGAAGTCCAAGGTTCCTCCTGATCAACTAGCAATAATCATAGTAGTGACCATGAAATGTGGCCCTGCACAGTGTTTCAGCACAGGTGAGCTCTTTCATGACCACAGCCATCATTATTATTTAGTGTTTCACTCTACCCACTCAGAACCTGAGGAAGAGACTTGACCCTACAAATTCTGATTCACTCTAAACCAAAAAGAGAAGACTGTACCCATGTCAGAGAATAGTATTGGAATTCCATGAAAGCCTTTATGTGCTTTAGTGGTTTCTTTCATTGCCAAATCCTGAAGAACCACAGCCAAGATGACAGACTTGGTTGAAATAACACACAAGATATGATCAAAATATATAGTGAATACTTAAAATTCTTATAGTAGAAGACACCACTAATCACCATTAAAATACTCCTCTCTGCTTCAAACACACATCCCATCATTTTGCCAGATCTCAGGCCAGATCTGGAGATGCGGTTTGTGAGTTTAAGATGTATGATTAAAAAATAAAACAAACAAACAGACAAAAAAACAGTGAACACTGCTGCCAAGTGCCACCTCCTGGAAAGGCAGGCTCAGGAAAACTGTCCTGGTCACATCGCCGGTGACTCCTGGCTCTTTCCCAAAGTCAGCATAACCACAAAGGGGAAAGGTTTCAGATCAGATCAGCACAGCAAGGCAGCCAGAACAAAACAATGAAAGACACCCATGAGAGGACTCCTAGAACTGCCATGGCAACTGCCAACTGTGACGAGATAAATGTGTTCAAAGTGAAAGATGTATTTCAATGAGGACTGATGTCTTTGTAATGCTAAAATTTAAACATCTGTCATATTTTTCTATCATGCCTTGTATGTGTTATGTTTGTGGTACTAGGTTTTTCTAGACCAAAGTTGACAAAATTTTTCTGTCAAGAGTCAGAGAGTCACATATTTTTGACTTGGTCACAACTTCTCAACTTAGTCTTCTTTTGATGTGAAGGCAGCCATAGACACACGTGGTACCTGTTCCCTTAACACTATTTATAAAACCAGAATTAGACCAAGCGTCATAGCTTGCTAATCTATTTTAGACCAACATCTAGTTGTTTAGACCAACACCTAAATACTTAAATTTTAAAACAACTAAACCTTAGTTGTAGCTGTAGTGATGGAATCCTTGTTCTGTCCTCCTCTGGTTAATTTTCTGAGTTCATATGTTAGAAACTTTTCCCCAATGCCATATGTTCATTGTGTATGGAAGTGAGGTCCTTGGGGGTGTAACTTCTAGATGAGATCATGAAGGTAGACCCAAAGGGGACACAGTAGACAACATACCAGCCTCCAGAACTAGGAAAGAAACAAACCTGTTATTTAAAACTTATCCAGTCTCTAGTATTTAGTTGCAGCAACAAAAAACAAGCTAAGCAATGCTCCTTATTCTTTTACCAACCTCAAGAGCACATTTCAATTAATGTTCATTTCCATAGAGATACTTGGGCAGTCTGAAGCAAAATTCACATGAATGCTCAGGACATTATTCTAAAGCCCACCAAAGAAGGTAACAGGATATACTAGATGTCCTGTTAAAAACAATATTTCCTTGGAGATTTGTTTTTGTAGCATAGTGTTGGCACCTGTGTGGCATCTGACAAGGGACTTCTTACTATATAGAGGATGTCACGGCGCAAGACAGAGCTAATGTGCTGTGTGTGACGTTAGACACATAGCTACTGACTCCGATTCTCAGCTACTTCCTCAGCTAAATCCAAGATTTTACTTGTATGCATTTTGTGAGGGTTAGAAGAAAGCATATAAATTAATATAAAGCATTTAATCCCATGCATGGTACATGGAAAACAGTGGATTTCATCATTATCATGAGCTGTCACCATATCGATACCACATAGAATCTTTTACTTATAATAAAAAATAAGTCAATATTTGTGATGGGAATCTGTCAAGAGAAATTGGCTAAGTTTGCTATGAATGAGTGTCAGCTTGGGGGACATCAGAATTCTGAACAGCAGTCCTAAGATAAAAGCTACTGAGCAAATCCATCCATCTTATGGCTTACAAATTGGATGCTAATGGATCTGCTAGCTGAGTTAAGGTTAATTAACATTTAAAGTTTTAAAATTTAAATGTACTTGAGCCACAACCTCTTGAGTAACCACAGTTCATTTCTGCCTTACCAGAAAGAAACTACACACTATCTTATAGTCATGGTCCTGAAGGCATCTGAGTGTCCGGCCCGTGACCTGAACTGTGGATATTAGGTTTGGTATTAAAACTCCACTTCTCATGTCATGATGTCACTGCTACCAATATATCTGGAGGGAGAGTCTCTGTCTTTTCAAAAACATACGGCCAGTTCCCAGAATAAATGTCATCCTTGCCTGCCAACAAATGATATAATGAGACAGGTTAGCTGTAAAGTGCGATATTTGCTTCTTGACGTGCTGCTAGCTGCCAGCGAACTTCACACACAAGAGCTCAGAGTCTATTTACGCACATCCGAAGTACTTCTTGAGAAGCACTTGTTCGTTCTGCGAATGACTGCTCACATTCATTATTACAGGCCCAGGACTCAGGGCGCACAGGGAGAGAGGAATGGAGCCCTAGAGGGGGCCACTCCGCACCAGGGGCGGCCTGACTCAGAGAGCTCTTCACATGGAGTGGGGGTGAATGGCCAAGGTCACCCTGGCTGGAGTCCTGGATGAATACCTGACTGAGTGACTTTCTGTAAGGGTCACCACGTGGCACAATCACGTGGGGCCACCATCATGGCAAGCAGGAGGGGGCCCTGCCCCTCTCCCACTCCAAAAGCTCCAATGCTCACCTGAAGTGGAACCAAACTCCCTCCAAGTTCTTCAAGACTCTACAGAATCTGGCTGGCTCTTCTCTGCCCGTAGTTCTTTTTTTTTTTTTTTTAGGTTTTTTGAGACAGGGTTTCACTTTTGTGGTTTAGGCTGGCCCTGAGCTCAGCCTCAAACTCACATCACAGCAATCCTCCTGCCTCTGCCTCCCGAGTGCTGGGATTACAGGCGTGAGCCACCACGCCCGGCACTGTGGTTTGTGGTACTGATTGCTGCTGGGTGTGAGTCTCCACGCCCAGTATAGGTATGTGGTTAACCGGGGAATCGAACCCGGGTCCTTGCGCTTGCAAGACAGGCGCCGGAACCACTGAGCTAACTCCCCGGCCCCCCGTAGTTCTAATCTTACAAAGATTTCACCCACACACAAAGTCTGCCACAAAATGTGTACTTGGTCAAGGTGCCCATTGAGATTGTTTTACATCCATTTTCAATTTTTTCTCCACCAGGGTAGTTGGTTTTCTGCAATATAAACATCCTTTAAGGTTGCCCACAGGGTAAAAGTCTGCAGGCACTGACTCAGGAGAACATGTGGAACACTTTGGACGTGGAACACTCTGAGCAGGGCTACCCGAGCGACAATTCATCAGACTAATAAATGCCTGGAAACCACTGCTCACCAGTTTGAGCACCCCTTGTAATTAAAGAGGACTAAGGTAACTTTTATTAATCTCGTGATGTCTCAATACATTTAGTATTAAAATATGTATGCGAATTTTTCTTTTCCTGAAGTGAGAATATATTTTTGGTGGAATATATATCGGTCTTCTGAAATGTCATTAGCATGTCCTTCAATGAATCCATTAAAAGCACATAATTCTATTGGGTTAGTACAGTGTCCATGGAGTTAAGCCACCACCACCACCATGATCATTTTGAATACATTTCTGTCACCCTAAAAGGAAATCCTACACATATCAACCATCACCATTCATTTCTCCCAAGCTCACAGCGCTTGACAACAACTGATCCACTTTCTATCCTTATGGGTTTCCTTATTTCCACAATTCATTTAAATGGATGCACACAACAGATAATCTTCCATGTCTGACTTTTTTCAGTTAGCATCATATTTTCACAGTTCAGCCATGTGGTAGTCTGTGTCAGAACTTCCTTTTTAGGGCTGAATAAATTTTATTATAGACCTTTTGTATATCTCTTTTTCAGTCAATAGACATTTGCATTGTTCCCATTTTTGGCAATCACTAATAATGCTGCTCTGAACATTTGTGATTAAAACATGTGTGTATGTTTTATGCGTACCTGTTTTAATTTCTCTTGCATATAAATCTAAGAATGGGATGGTTGGTTCCTGTGCTCACTTTATATTTCACCTTCTGAGCAACCACTAGACTGTTCCAAAGAGCCCGCACTGTTCCCATTCTCACCAGAGCCTAAATTCACCTACAGCCCTTTCACCTTTTCACCTACAGCCCTCCCGATGGGGCTGAAGTCGTGCTGTGCTCTTGACTTGTATTTCCTGTTGCTAAAGATACTGAACATCCTCTTACGTGCTGCTGGCCATCTGTATATCATCTTTCATAAAGAAGTGTTCATTCAGATTTTTTCAGCAAAATTTGTATTACTTATCTTTCCAGTAAGTTATTAAAGTTCCATGTATGTTCTCTATGCAAATCCTTTATACAATAAATGATTTAAAATATTTTCTGCCATTCTGTGGACTGACTGTTCATTTTTACTGATGGTTATCCTTTGAACATAGAAATTTTTAATTTTGCCAAAGTCCAGTTATCTATTTACAGTTATATTCTAAGTCTCAGAGGGAGAGAGAGAAAGAGAAAGAGACAGAAAGAATATTTGAAAAAATGATGGCTGAAAATTCCCCTAAATTGAATTTTAAAAACCATAAATCTGTTTAGGCAAGATGGTCAGTAAACTCTGCGACAAAATAAAAGAGAATCACATCGCAAGGAGTGCTGGTAATTAGACACAAAGAGGCACATGGAGGCGGCAGGAGAACAGGCCAGAGAGGCCAGTTATTGCCACACAGTGGAGCAATACCAGGGAATTCTGGGAAGTCCCAGCTGCTAAGGGAGGCAAGGAACTGATTCTCACACAGAGCTTTCAAGGACACCGTACTAACACTTTCATTTTAGATCTCTGGTCACCAGACATATGAGAGAATAAATGTATGCTGTTTTAAGTCAACACTGTGGTAATTTGCTGTGGTACCCTGGGAAACACGGCATCCTAGAATTTTGATTTTCCTGATATTCTTTCCCAAATAAAGTTAGTTCCTTTGCAGAGGTCTCAGGAGCTCTTTTCTTCTGTTCTCATCTTAAGCATAATTTCTAAGCTCTTCCCCAGAGCCAGGGTAGGAGCGGCGGTCAGTTTCCCTGAGTGACATCACTGCTTTATGAGGGGGCTGGGGCTGGAGTGGTGGCCTCTGATCTTCCTGGCTTCCCTCACAGGTAGGCAGAGGTGATTCGACTCCAGCTCATTCAGCCTCCTGTGCCTGGGCAGCGCCGTTCCCTCTGGTGGGCTGGCTGGACTGAGAGAGGCTGGCCAGTTGGCAATGTTCTCCTAGCTTTAATCCCTATGGAGCTAGAGTGATGGGAAAGAAAGGGGAGGGTGGGTTCTGATTCACACGTCAGTCAATCCGTGTTCTTACTAGGCCTTAATAGCATGTCTGGCATGAGTACTTCGTGCCATGTATCCTTAGGACAATTTTCAGTGAATTTAGATGGTTGACTTACACATTTTAAAAATAACTTTTACCACTCCTGGTACTTTGCTGGAGAAAGCTTATGGAAATCCTCACATTCAGAATTCAGTCCCACCCCGCCCTCATCTTGGGCCTACGCTGCCCTCTGCTCTCTGCTCCAGGGTAGGAAGCATGTGTTTTTATTGCTTCAGGACCTCTGCACCTCACAGGCCACAGCCCAGAAAGTGCTTCTCCCTTGAAAAGTAGGCACTGTTTTTTGCCTGCCAATTTGATACAGTACATTTTTGAATAATTGGGGAAGAAAACCCAAAGAATATTTGATGCATAAAAATTCCATGAAGCGCAGATTTTACTGTCCATAACTAAAATTTTATTGGAACATAGTTATGTCTGTTCATTTCCATTTTGTTTCTGTCTGTGATTGCACAAGAAAAGTGGAACTGAGTGGTGACGTGCTACAAATCACAGAGGCAGTGCTGTAACTCGAGAACCTTTCACGGGTGCATGTCACCTCTGTACAAAGACAGCTGCAACAGTGAGATATACAAACCCTCGTTACAGACAAGTACTTGTGGGGGAATGTCTGCAGTCCACTTGGACAACAGGGAAATGACTGCAGCTTCCAATTAAATGGGATGTTAGTCCCCTATAAGAATACCAGATTCAATCCCCAGTGAAGCAACATTCATGCCCTGAATTAAGCAAAATTTGATCCTTTCAAAAAGAAATCTACCTCTCTCACTAGTAGACTTTAATTCAAAAAATTATACTCAATTTTTAGTTATTTTACTTTGAGTTTCATTGATAAAACTTTTGTAGAAATTTGTTTTCTCTCTTGTTGCCCTCAGAATTTCCCTGTGACTTGTAGGCCTCTGCCTCCTACATAGGAAAACTCACAGGAGAACTGTGCTGGTCCTGTGAGTCTGTCCCCGCACTGGTGATTTTAGGGGCAGATGTCAGCTCCTTCTGACAGTGAGCTGGGGAGATGAGCTGGGCCCTTTGAACGTCTCTCTCAGTCTGGTGCTGACCAGATGCAACACGGGGAGCAATCAGCTGAGACCAAGCTGACACCCTAAAGATGAACAGGCAGAGAGATGGAAGAAACGAGGCCCTGTCCTGAAGCAGCCTGAGTCAGACAATCATAGACACTCCCTATCTTGAGACTCTTCATTATATGAGGCAGTCAGTGTCCTTATCATTTACTTTGTTTGAGTCAGTTTTCTTCTACTGGTCCAAAACAGTCTGATATCACCTCAGAGCGTTTCATAGCTCTTTTTCATCATCTTGGATGCAAAGTGAATGTCTCTTCCTAGAGAGGCTACTCTTGGCTGAATTTTAGCTACTTCTTGTTACTGGGACAAAATATGCAGTACCCACAAGTTAAAGGAGGAAAGGCTCATTTAGGCTCACAGTTCACAGAGGTTTCAGTCTCTGACAGGCTGGCTCCAATGCAGGGCAGCACAGCAAAAGGGTGCAGCAAAGGAGAAACAGTCCATGGCACAGCAGGAAAGAAGCTGCAGCAGCAAGCCTTCCTTTCCCTTTTTCCATTCAGTCTATAAGCCTACTGGCTGGTGACAACTACACCCAGAATAAGGTTTCACATTCCCATACCCAGAACTGTACTGAACCAATCACTGGACTAATTTGGGTATCACACACCCTTAACTCATATTCATGCAACCCTAGACCCAGTTACTTCTGAAAAGCCCCACCTGTGAGAACATGGAGCTTAGGGGGACATCTGATGCCAGCCAAAACATCGTGGGGAGTAAACAGCCCATAACCCACTTCTCTCATTAATCACTCTGATCAGCATGCATTATCATTACCCTGCCAGGCCATCTCCCTTTGATTACACACAAGCTTCCTGAGATCAAAGGCATCTCCTTGCCCTGTTACCAAGGCTGAGGACATAGTCAGATGCCAAGTCAGTGTTCACAGGGTATTTGTAGAGTAAATAAAATATTAATGCCCTTTAACTGACATGTAATTGCATTATTAAATTATTCTATTAATATAATTAAAATTTTTCACTAATAAAATTTTAATTTTTAATAAACATTTAACATTTTAGCATTTATGAAAAGTGCTAAGAAATATTAATATTTACTAACAGGCAGTGTGATGCTTGTTATCCAAGCTAACATTTTTCTAAGTGTTTTATACATATACTCAGTATCAGAGCTCACATGTAACCTCTCAATTAAGCCTTCTAATTGTAATTATTATTATTAAGTAATGTGTTCACATAACTAGCAAGCCCACTTTTTTCATCACTCTCCACATCATTATAACCTATGGCAGTCAGATTTCTAAAAAAATACAATAATGCTGCCATTTGCAGACAGTCAGGTTTACCAGCAAAAGCACATGGCGAAACGTTGTTTCCATTTGCAAACTGCACTGAGCAGCAAACAGGACCATAGTCATTTCCACACTCACACAACACAGCCACTGTCACCAAAACCAGGAAACAAGTCTAATCCATAAACCGAGGCCCCCAGGGCTGTATATTTTAACATGTGATAAATATTTTTAAACCAACAAATATAAACTGGACCATTGTTTCTCACTGAGAACCTTCCTAGTGGAATCGCACTGTGCTTCAGTGCCTTTGTCCTGGTCCTCTTCCACTTCCCTGCAGGGCACAGTCCAGCCCAAGGAGGAGGAGAAGCAAAGTGCTCATCACAGGGACCTGCAGACTCATTTTCCTGAAGCAAGTCATGAGGTCGGTGAGGTCTGTCCCTTCATTTAGAAAGAGCTCCTGTGGTCACACTTAGTGGCTCCCACCTCCTCCAGGGTGGTGGAGGTATGGAGAGAGGGTGAAGCCAATCTCCTTTTATCTTTTGATTACCTCTCAAGAGCTGGCCAGTTACCAACTCCCCACCTTGCTTCTGAGATGCTGGCTGACTTGGTCCTCCCAGCCCTTGCCAAAACTAACAACCTGTTTTCTGGGTGTTCTGTGCTATCAATGGAGTAGTTTTCCATGACGTAATCTCCTCATGTCACACCTGGTGGTTGTCCAGAAAGCTCCAGTGTGTAAGAAGTGATGCACACCCCTTGTTTTCATGGTCTCTGTGATTCTAATATCTGTTTTGATAGCAACCATGGGTTTTAATGCCTCATTTATAATAAATTTGGAGAATATACTTGGGGTGATCTAACCTAAAATGTATGCTTTCTCCTATCTATGTTCTCCCCAAAATTCCCTATATGCATTCATGAAATTCTGCAGAGGTAGGGGAAGGGCCTCACACTTTGGTCTGGTTGCTATGTGTCACTTTCCATGAAGATGGACATGTATTTATGGTAGCCACTGCCCATAGCTACCCACTAGCCATTGCACAGAGGCTGGCATATTTGCAAAAGTAACATTTTGGCTTAACTGAATTTTATATCACCTCATGTGGCTGAGGCTTCCTGCAGTGGGCAGTGCAGATGTGAGGGTGCCAGTCAACCACAGAATTGGTCACATCCATCCTTCATTCTTGTCTTCCTCCTCTATAGAATTCAGCAGTACCCACCCTTAATGATCTTCCTTGGCCGTGTCTGGAAATCAGGCAGGAGTTACCAGTGACGATAAAAATATCAAGGCAATTTATATGGAGCTTACAAAAAACCTCACTTTGACTTTCACAGAAATCCTCTAAATGAAGGCCTATTCAAAATTTACAGAGTGAACCATTAAACTGTTAAACAAAGACTCTGAAAATGTTGGCTCAAAGTCCTGTGTACACTCTGCTATGCCCACTGCTTGGCGCTTCTCCAGTTTTCCAAATGCTGTGCTTTATGAGCAAGATGGTCCTGGTAAAGATCAGACAGCTGCAGCCCCATCAGAAAGAAAAATGAAAGCCAGCTGAGGTGTTGGGGCTGTGTGAATGGGGAAGAGAGGTGGGGAAGGACGGTATATGGGACCACAGGCCTCGAACGTCAGGACTGGATTCCACCACAATGACAGTGTGCTGAGCACTGGCCTCCAGACACTCAGTCCATCCCACTCGACCCTCAGAACCACTCAGTAGATGTGGTTTTATCACTCCATTTTCCCAGTGAGAAAAGGGAGTTCTCCGAGAGTTGATGAATTTGCTAAGCTTTTTCAATTCATGCAAGCAGCATGGAAGAGTACACAACACATGTGCTTTCAGCACTATGGACAGTTCCTATTTCACGGAAAAGACCACAGCGGATCAGCCTGCTGCAGAAACGCGAGCATACTGAGCTTGTGATCTTTGTCAGATGAGCAGAAAAATGAGCCGTGCCTAATTCTCCTGGAGTTCTCTCACTCACTTTCCACTGAGGAAAAGCTGAGGCTAGAATATTCAGGATAATTCAAGTTATTTATTATCCAGTTAATATAATGTTAATTCTGGGATAAGCAGACACATGACAGTGTCAGGCACGGAGGAGAAACCAACGTAGCCTCTGTGAGACCAACACTTTGTGGAAAGGACACAGAAAAAATTGAATCTGGTGCTGTGTCCATGAAGACCTAGGGTCACAGAGTCCCCAGACAGGAAAGCGGCACCTTCCACAGTCCTGATGGGATTTTATCTAAGCTGGACACCCCAAACTTGTAAGCTGAGAGGTTGCCATTAGGATTGAGCATTATGAAGGAAGAATGGAAGGAAAATAGATAAAGTGAGGAGCCAGTTGAGGAAGAGAGAGAAAAGTGACAGCTGGGATAGTGTTGGCACAGGAAGTGCTGACAACATGCAGTTCCAGAGCTCACAGCAGAGACTCATGCAGGGTTCTGCTGAGGCCCTCAGACCTGATGCCCAGTTGCTGAGATACTCCCGCCCTTCTGGCTCCAGCCTTGCTAATTAATTTCCTTCTATCCTCCCAGGCTCTGTTCAAATGCTGCCTCTACTAAGAAACCTCCCCTAGTCCTCAGACCAGTTTCTACATTTCCCCTCGGACCTCCCCAGATACCTCCCTACATATGTACAGTCTACTCTCACCTGTGGATGGTAAGCTCTGGGAGGAGAGGGAACTCAGGCCAATGAGCTTTCCAACAGCCATCGCCCAATAGGGATGCTCCATGATAATACTTGTAACGACGAACGGTCATGGAATGATTGACATAGGTTCTGTTACAGTCTCCCTTTTCGTAGAGATCAGAAATGAAGCCCAGAAAGGGAGGCAAACTTCCCACAATCACACAGCTGAGAAGAGCTAGAATTCCCACCTTAGCGGTTTGCCCCAAACTCTTACCACAAAGCACTTTGCTAGACTCAGTGTGCTATAGGTAACCACTGCTATAGGTCAAGCTGTTCATTTCCCTCTGGTTTTCTTTGTAAGTCATCTATCTTCTGTCTAAATTATGTCCCTCTGTCCACCTGTAGGTAATTACTGAGCCTCCTCTCAGTCATTTGATGACAACAGCCAGCTTGTCCTTGCAAACTCGCCGCAAAGCGTAAGGCTACTACACAAACTACTCTCAGTAAGCATTTCTAATCTTTCACATGTGCTTTGCACATTCTGCTTTACATTTGGAATGGGACTGGAACGATTTGAGTGTGCTTGGGGACATTTGTGGTTGGTAAAGGCAGAGCTTGGAGGCATCCCCTAGCAGCAATCCAGGCAGAGGAAGCAGGCTGGCCCTGCTAAGGCGGGAGGTGTATCCCTGCCTTCTAAATAAGGTGCCGCGGCTTCTGTGAGGGATGGTCAGTGAATACTGCATCCTGTCAATCCTGGTTTTGAAGGAGAAAGTAAGTTCATGTCCATGGGCCCCTGAACAGATTCAGGGTGATGAGTGAGTCTTGTACAGGCTGAGCATCTGACACGGGGACCGGACATGAGGGATGGCAGGCAGAGTAACGTGCTTGGGGTGTCCACATCCTGCCCCTGGGACCTGTGAACACAGTAGACTATGGGGCAAAGGGAACTAGCTGCATGATAGTAAAGTTGTCCACTGACTGACTTTATTTTCCTGGCTTATCCAGATGGGCCCACAGCAACTGCAAGACCTGAAAAGTGGGAGAGGAAGACAGAAAGAAAGCCAGTCAGAGGAAGTTTCAAGCCAAGAAGGCAGGTCCAGGGCCGGGGAGTTAGCTCAGTGTTTCCGGCGCCTGTCTCGCAAGCGCAAGGACCCGGGTTCGATTCCCCGGTAACCACATAACAATACTGGGTGTGGAGACCCACACCCAGCAGCAGCCAGTACCACATACCACAGTGCCGGGCGTGGTGGCTCACGCCTGTAATCTCAGCACTCGGGAGGCAGAGGCAGGAGGATTGTGATGTGAGTTTGAGACTGAGCTGAGGGCCAGCCTGAACCACAAAGCGAGACCCTGTCTCCAAAAACCTAAAAAAAAAAAAAAGAAGGCAGGTCCAGAGGATATGACATCACTGCTGTGCAGATGGAGGAGGAGCCTCCAGGGAAGTAAAGGGCAAAGGGGCAGATCTGAGCAGTGCCATTAGAGGGACTGCCATCCTGCGCACACCTCACTTTCCACGCCAGGAAACAAAGGCAGACTCCAAGGCCAGGCAGTGGTACATGTGTGTGACTTCAAACCCCAGAGGGGCTGGCCATAGGGAATTAGGATGGAGCCATCAAGGCACGGAGCTAAGTGGCCCTGCCTGGGGACAATTACAGATTCAGTGCTCCTCCCTTACAGCACGGGACCTGAGAGGCCCAATATGTGCCGCTCTCATATGCCGTCCTCAGCCCCTGAGAGGCTTCCACCACCGAGCTGTGTGGTAACAAAGGAACAGCAAGCATTCTGACACCAATCGATCCCTCTGCATGGGAAACACAATTTAAGACCAAAAAATAGAACAAGGAATCTCCTGCTTCTAAGTCAAGCAGCTGGAGTCCCCGAGACTCATGTGCCCAGAGAAGTTTCCCATCTTTCACTTTGCAAGTCATCAGAGTCGAGAACACTCAGAGGGAGGCACGTCCTCATGGACTCCCCAGGCTTCCTCTGTCCCCGGCCTGTTGACAGTGAAATGGGCTGCGGGGACCCACAGCTTGGACACAGGCAGAGCGTGCTCAGCGATGACCCGCACCAGCCGCACCAAACACACAGGGAAAATTTCTGGTGACACTTTTGATCTGTGCTGTTTAGAGACAAAGACAGACTTAATGGTGGAGAGAGCTTGCTGCTCTCTGACCTGGGCTGTGCGTTTTTCTCCATCTCCTGTCAAGTTTAGCACTAAGAGCAAACAATCACCAATGAGCTCAAACACAAGAAAGCCAAGGGCACATGGCAATGAGATCACTCTGAGCCGAGGCCAAATGAAGCCCTGGGGGGCAGCTTTTCCAGGACTGCACAGGGGGTGGCAAAGGTACACAGAGAGACTGAGGCACGGGGCCAGCCATGTTTGTGTGGGCTGTGCCATCCCAGGCAGGTACTCAGTCCCCCCAGCCTGGTCTATTTTCACAGGGCAGCTAAGCTGCCCTCCAGGGCTCAGGGAGGGAACTGGAAGGTGTGTTTGTCATAAGCCCTGAGCTGGGACACGATCCCAGCAAAGGGGAGTGGCATGAACTTACCACCTCATAAAATCAAGGGCACAAAACCTTAGGCTTAGACAAAAATCCAATGGTGAAGTACCTAAATGGTAGAGTTGCAGCTCAGTGAGCTTCCACATTGTATACCTCCAAGTAAACACCCCAAGATCAGGTATATCAGGGTCAGCGAGCTAAGGTCCATGGGCCAAATCCCGTCGGTTGCTGTTTTACTAAATGTTTGACCAGAGCACAGCTGCACCCATCATTTGTCTTGTCTGTGGCTTCTTAGTCTTCACAGATCCCTGAGCTCCCAAGCAGAGTGTCCAGCTGGTGGCCCCTGAGACAGAACCTTCCCAGCACCTCCCTCCCAGCCCAGCTGACAGACCTTCTTTTGGCCTGTATCACTGTAGCTTAACTCTACCTATTTTGAGCTTTCTATAAATGAAATATCATAGCATTTATTCTTTATTTACTCAACTACGTCTGTGACACTCAGTCATGCTATGTGGCACTTGGGGCTTGTCACGCCCTACGCCACCTTTCTGTCTCCCCCTCTGGCTATCTTGCAACGGTGAGGTGTCTCACAGTGCAGGCTCCTCGCTGGGGCACTGGGCTCTTTCTGTACAGTGATAGTTCTTATCTCTGTCTCTGTATCTCTCTCTCTCTCAGATCTGTTTCAGAGGGTAGGAAAGAAATTCCTATAGGCCTTCTCCTTGGTATGTATTCCCTGGAATGCAAGAAGACAAGATCTGGGGTCTGATTACTCATTCTGATTTCTCAGAAGGGCCCTGCCCTTAGTCTTGGGAGCCCGGGGGCTCTGAGACCCTCAGGCTGACCCTGAGAGACTTCTGCAGATCTTCCTTCCAGGAACCGGCCACATCACAGCAGGGAAACCAGCTGCTACAGACTGTGGGGACCAGGCTTACATGAGACACGAGCGAGGTGCTAGGGATAATCGGTCTCCAGAGTTTTCTGGGCTTGGGTGTAAGAATTGGACAGAGCCTCGGGTTCTGGTTCACTGGGGGTCGAGGGAGGCTTCAGAGAGCGGTGGTGGAGCCCTGGCTGAGGAGTGGAGCCAGCACTAGGTCAGTACAGGATGGGATCTCAACTTGCACTTCAGATTTATGAAGTACTTCCTACCATTTATATGAGTAAACCCAAAATTTCATGCATCATTTAAATGGGCTTGTGGACTCTGGGCTAAGAGTGTCAGCTCAATATTCTTTTCTTTCTGCTTCAGTTGCCAGGGAAAATTAGCAGAGCCTTTTGGTGCACAGATAAAATTCCCAAGAGAATGTTCTTGGCCAATCTAACATTTTTAATTAGGCTGCACAAATACTAGTCTCTGGCCAGTCCATGGATTAGCTATCCTCAGGTCAGTCTCTCAACCCTGGTTTGATTAGCCATGGTCGGGGGTCGGGGAGGAAGCAGGGTCCTGTGACCTCAAACACAGCTTCCTGAGGGGCGGGGCTGGAGATGTGAGCAGAGAGGCAGGACTCTCCAAGGACTTGGAGAGGGCTGAAGCAGACTGCATGGTAATTGCAGTCCTGGAATCAGGTATCTCATCGACAAATGATAGTGAAGATTGTAATGAAGCAAAAGAGGAATTATTGGCATGGTGTGAGTCAACCCGCAGAGCTCACTTCTGGGAGACTTTCCTCTGCCCTTTCTTTCAGGGATGTTGATTGCACAGGGCAGAGCACAGAGCAGGGATTTAGTGGGCACAGGTTGATGGGCTATTGAGCAAGGGCTTTGATAAGGAACCTATTTAAGGAAATCAAAGGAGGGAAATTAAAAGTGCCCCTCAAGTCATTAAAGTACAGGTAGGCTTGAGACTTTTAGAAAAAAAAATAAATCTCTATAATAAATACTTTAATAAGGACTAAATAAAGATATTGCACAGCAATTTGAATAGGAATATTGTCTAGATGATTATAAAAGTCGTTCCCTTCTTCTCATAAATTTATGTAATTAAACTAATGTCACAGTTTGCTACCACATGGTAGCAATATGACAGAAGTGCAGAATTTTTACTCCACTCCTGGTTAATTAGGATGACGTGTGATTCTATTTCTTATTTTCAAATGTTCTTTTGAATTCTTTGCTCAACAGCCCCTTTGCCTCTTTCAAATCCTGATGTCTAAGTAGTTATAAATAAGCCTCCCAAGCCAGAAGGTTTTGAACATGATTTGGTGTTCTTCTCTTTTAATTCTGAATTAGTTTATGTGTCAGTAACAATTTAAGGAGAGTTCACACAAGAAAACATGACCCAAATTCTAGAGAAGAGGAAGAGGAGGTTGAGAGTCTGTGTAGGACTCAGCTAAGAGAAACTCACGCTGCCACCAGGGT
>PVIR01019208.1:0-32133 GCA_004026965.1 Petromus typicus
AATTTTGCCTCCAAAGCAAAATCTATACCTGGTCACCTTCATCTCCTTTTAAGCCTTATCTGCTTCTCCCTGACTCCGCCCCCAAGGCAGGTCAGTGACTGATTAGATACCCTGGATGTAACCTCAAGGTCCTTTGTGGTCAAAAGTAAGCCCTCAATGCTTAAATCCTGAAGGATAATAATAGTTCTGGCAAAAAATATGGAATTTGTTAGTCCACTTTGTCAGATTAGTAAAAGAAATTCACACCCTGTGCCTTTTGTAGCTAATAAGAAAAACCTCCAGGGAAAAATTTAGATGATATATTCCAGTAAAACATGATTTCTAGAAATCTTACAATTGTAGAATATGGATTTATCCTTCCTGGGTCCTTATTTAAGGAGCAAAATGTATAATAGATATTATGAAATAGGAATAAAATGTTCAAATGGGCAGTAGAACAAGGGAGGGAGGAGGGGGAAGAAAGCGAAAAGAAAAAAAAGAATAAAGAGAAAAGATGGAAGCCAAGGTTTATAAATAAGGGGTAGCAGGGAAGAGCGAGGAGGAGATTAGGAGAGAAAGAATCACAGCGTATCATGCACAGGCACAAATTTCCTGTGGTGAAGGTGGTCACTGTATATATCTGAAATGTGTCGGCAAAAGTTAATTTTTAAAAAAGTATATCTTTCCTAAATATTTCTAGCAACTATGTACATGGAGAAAAACTAAGGCACAGCTTTATGATTAATTCTCGTGCAGTACATTTCCTTGCTCTGTTGTAAATTTGTCAATCTTACTTGATACTAGTGATTTCCTAACTTTTTGAAGTTTTAACATTGTGTGATATATATAAAATTTCATTGTGCTCCTAATTTTCTTTAAAATGAAAATAACATGTTGAAATTGTGTAACGATCGCGTGAACTAGTGTCACCGTGAGTGACTGTGGCCGAGAACGTGATCATCATAACCCAGGACTCACTCTGGACCCGTGTCCTCTCAGCTCTGGTAAAATGGCTCATGGTCCTGACTGGCGATCAGGTGCCAGGCTCTTTCCTGGCAGATACCTAAACCAGCATTTATTAAAAGGGTAGGGCAGAGGCTCTGGATCTGGTCCAGAGAGCTGGGTCCCAGGCCCAGCTCTGTCTTGCCCCTGCCCCAGGACCTTGCACCCTGACCGAGCGATGTGGCTGCATTTGTGCCCTGGGCCAGGTGAGAGCCAGTGAGACTTTTAGAGTTGGGTGACACTCGGTGATCTCTAGCTGTCCCGATCATTCTGCAGAGGAGAGAAACATCTCCCGGGGAGGTGATGAGCTAGGTGTGGTCGCGGGGTAGATTGTGTGACTCGCCCTTAACAAAGCTGTTGTGGAAGCGTGAGTGCATTAACTGAGCCGCGTCAGTCCATCCAGCGCGCCATCGTATTGTTCCATAAGTATAAGTCGTACAAGTTTAGCTTGTTATCCTTGTGCAAAAAATACAGCAGTGTTGTTGAGAAAGTGCCCGTGGGCACAGTGCGGTCCACGTGTGTCACCTGGCACTGGTGAGGTGACGGTGAGGTGTTCTCTGGCGAGAGCGGCCAGGAGCTTCCGTGCGAGGCCCGCACGACTGTGCCTTAGTAAAGGCGCTTGTTGCGCTTGCCTCATTGCGGTCGATGGCGACAGGAGTCCGGCTAAAAGATGCCTTCCGTCTTCCAGATTCCTCGTCAGCAACGGGCTGTGGGCCCGGCAGGGGGTGCTGGAGATCACGCTGACGGCCGCAGACAGAGCCCTGCCGGTGCTGGCCAGGAACCGCGGGCTGAGGCTGGCCGCGGGCGCCCTAGGCCTGCTGTCCCCAGGCCTCCTGCAGCTGACCGACCCCGACACGCCGGTGGACAGCCTGACCTTCCTGCTGGCCCGGCCCCCGCGGCACGGCCAGCTCTACCTGCGCGGAGCGGCGCTGCTGCACGGCAACTTCACGCAGCGGGACGTGGACCACAGGCTGGTGGCCTATCGGCACTCGGGAGGCGACTCCCAGGCCGATGCTTTCACCTTCGAAGCCACAGACGGGACAAACCAAGGCTTCATTGTGGATGGGAGAGTGTGGGAAGACCCCGTGCCGTTCACCATTCAGGCAAGTATTGCAGACGCGCTGATCCAGCGGAGGAGACTCCAAGAGGATCTAGGGGCTTCTTCCCCTCTTCCGTTAGTACATTTATGGCATGCTGGGTACACTGGTACGTCTGAAAGGACAAGTTCCCCTGTACAGGCTAGTGACTACCTTTCAAAGCTGGGCAGTAGCTGCTTGTATAATTCCTGCACTTCGGGAGGCTGCGGCAGGAGGATCAAAAGTTCAAACCCAACCTGGGGAATTTTGCAACTTCGACTCAAAAAGAGGGGCTGGGGCCGTAGCTCAGCTCACTGTGGATTCCATTCCCGGGATCACTGTGGGTTTGAGCTGTGAGGTTGGGATGTGGGGAATGGGGGGATATCAGTGGTAAGACAGGAAGGAGCAACACCAAGAGCCAGGAGCCAGACAGATCCGGGTCTGGGCCGCTGCATTGCTGTTTCTTAGCTGCGTGACTGTAAAAGACTCTAAATCTCCGTTTCCTTTGAAGAACACGCCTATGGCAGTGCAGTGGGCATTAAGCCCAAGAGTCTGAGGCCGATACCAACGTGCTGCCTGAAACATGTCTGATGACTGATCACAGGGTAGCTGTGTGATAGGCTCATCCTGCCTGGTCCGTGTCTGCTACTGGAGTTTTAAGGCTTTCCGCTAAATAAGTGAAAATTTACCAGGTAGCACCAACACCACCCTGTGACAGTGGTGGAGGTGAGAGGGGCAGAAGCTGCATTTCTTTACTGCCAGCTAAAGGTCAGGCCCAGTGTCCATAAATCTTACTTGATTCCTATAAAAGTCCTCCTAGGGTAAATTTTATTACCTATATTTTATAAATGAAAAATGTGACATTTTGAAGTTCAATAAGCTGATCAAATATGAGACCCCAAATCTTTCCGATTTCAAATTCCGTCCTTCCTATGGCAGTATTCTGCCATGTATATTGACTCTTGCAATGATTCTCTTTTAAAGAGTCTTAAATTTTTTATTAGTGCAAGTTTGTAGGTTGTGATGATTACACTGCTTGTGGGGAATCGGTCCGTGTACACAGTACATCTCAGTTCCTCTTCTGCCCTTTCCCCGCTACCCCTGCTCTTTCTTGCTGTTAGTGTCAGATTCATTTATTTATTTCATAAGACCTTATAAAGTCACTTATCACAGACACAGATTAATAGCGAGACTACCAGGCTAATAAAACCCTATAAACATCAGACACTTTTGCTAACTCAGGGTACCCTTTTACATACATTTTCCATGGTGGATTGTGGTGATTTATTGCTTGGTTTTGTCGTCTGGTCTGCCTTTTATTTTGTACTTATATAGGAGGAGCCACGTGATACTTCCGCTTACGTCCCTTCACTTAAGCCTCTGGTCTCCAGGCGCATCCATTTTCCTACAGATGCCTCGGGTGTGTCCTCTCTGTAGTTCTTAGAGAATGTGATGTGTTTTCTCCTTTTGCCCAAACACATCAAGTCTGTTCCTGCTCCCAAGCCCTGAACCTGCTCCTCCTGGATGTAGTTCACCCCTGTTGTGTACACTTGCACCAACAGACAAGAAGATAGAACTTTGTCACAGGATTTTCTGATTGGTAAAATGACCTGTATTTCTCTCTTGCTCTGTGGGGCTCCCCAGAGAAACACAGAATATGCATGTGTATGCAGGGGTGATGCCAACACTGCATATACCTATACCTACATAATTCCAGATAATTCACAGGGCTAGAATATATGAAGAGTACGTTACATCGAGTGTGGGTAGATAGACAAGAAAGAGACTGCTTGATTGTAGGGTCTGGTTCATACGGTCGTAGGGCACCCTGGCAAGGCAGAAGTTAGAGCAGGAGTTGTCGTTGTGGTCCTGAGAGTCAGGAGCAATGTGGACGTGAAGGCCCTTCCCGTCTGGGCCCTCAGTGATGGGCCCACTGGCACCACGGAGAGCGATCTGCCCTGCACTAAGTACTCATTTACCGCCGATTGCATCTGAAGCACACCCCAGAACCGTCTGGCCTGGTGTTTGACTGGACAGCCGAGCCCGTACAGGAGACGAGCCTGTGTCCATGTCAATAGTCTCAGGCGGCAAGTCACCACACATAGTCACCATGCACCATGCATAGATGCACCATGCATCTATCCTATGCTTGGTGATTCTTTCCACTAGGAGGTCCAGGAGGTAGAATGAAGTGATAGTGCACCAGAGACGAGAGACAGTGGCACCCCTGTTGTGAGTGAGAGCGCAAAAGCACTAGTTGGAACACGTGCAGGACACGGGTGTACTTGTCGGTTTGAGAGTCATCTGGCAGGAATCACGCCTCTCCGCTGAGACTGATGTAACCTGTGGTCTTCCGGTCACAGGGGCAGAGCTTGGGGTGGGGAGAGAGGACCCTGCCCTTGTTCTCTGTGGTGCATCTGGGATACACCAAATCTAACACTCACTATCACAGGGACACTGTCCTTTCTTTTTAAAAACTTTTGCACGCCATATCTTAACACACTCCCAGTCTGCCAAGCCAGAAGATCGGTTTTAGAAGAAGCCAGAAGTGTCATAATTGCAGAGTAGATCATAGCTGAATACGGCAAGAAACACAGCAATAGACTGTACAATAGAGTTTAGATATTGTTTGATAAGACCAGTGACTAAAACAGGTATTAAGTACTTTTCACTATTTTGTTCTTCACCAATATAATGTTTTTAAAATATATTTACTGTTTTTAAAACATGTTTTTAAAATATATTTACTATCATGAATCATGGTTTAATTAAAGCAACTAATTTATTTATTTTTGGCACCAGGAATCTTACTAAGGACCTTGTGCTTTCCAGGCAGCTGTGGCACCACTGAACTAAATTCCTGGCCCTTAATTTTATTTTTTAAAAACAACTTTGTGACTTTGAAAGAGGAGAAATTATTGGTCATTAGCAAATCCCAAATAGAAATACATGAAGGAGGAGCTATAATTTTTCTCCTGGTTTTTTTATACATGTGTTTTTAACTAAAATAGTATTTTAGTCATTGTTATTTATGGAATACTCCCATCGGTAATCGTCTTACCACTGGTGCTATTGGTTGTTTTGCAGGACTGGCGGTAGAACTCGGGGCCACTGCACCACCTGGCTGCATCCTTATCCCTTTTTATTTTTTATTTTTAAGAAAGGAGCTTGTATCAAATTTATGATCTTCCTGCCTCAGCCTCCCAAGTAGCTGCAATTACCAGCGTGCACCACAACACCCTAATCCCCTGATTTTTCTTTTAAAAATGTATGTAGTACTATCTTTTTTTTTTTTTTAAGGTTTTTTGAGACAGGGTCTCGCTTTGTGGTTCAGGCTGGCCCTGAGCTCAGCCTCAAACTCACATCACAATCTTCCTGCCTCTGCCTCCTGAGTACTGGGATTACAGGCGTGAGCCACCACGCCCGGCACTGGTATGTGGTATTGGTTGGCGCTGGGGTGAGTCTCCACGCCCAGTATTGTTATGTGATTACCGGGGATTGAACCCAGGTCCTTGCGCTTGCAAGACAGGCGCCGGAACCACTGAGCTATATCCCCGGCCCTATGTAGTACTATCTTATAGGAGAATGTATGTGATATTTTCAGTGACGTACATTTTTTGCTAAGGTAAGTAAGAATTACAGTGGCATTGTACAGGGAAGCTTGAGAGGTTAGAAATGATGAGAAGGACGGTAGCACAGTGGTCCTCAAGTTACAACCATCCCGACATATGAACATCCTAGGTCAGTTAGGTCCATGGCAGATCCATCTGTCTCTTGTTATCTATCGCGTGTACCCAGGTAAACATCCAGACTTGGATTGTATTGACTTGCAGCCAGCGTGAGTTAAACCAGCCTTTGGGACCCGGTTGAATTTCTAAGTCGAGGGTCCACTGCACCCTTATCCCTGTTCTCCCATCCTGTGGTGAATTAGTGCCGGTGTCCAAACCTGCTCTACCTCGCTGGCCATGGCAGGCCTCTGCCGGATGAATATGCTTGGTACAGACAGCCATACCAGGACGAAACCCTTTGCAGTTGAATCTGCACACCTTTCTCCCTCGTGGTTAGCTGCCCACCCTCCACCCCAGCAAATCTAGTCACCTGGTCCTTATCCTCAGTGGAGCAAATGGTCAAAGTCTAAATCGAATTACTTTCAGCTTTTTCTTGCTGAGACACTCCTGTTTTTATTCAGCACTTTCCCCATGGGAGCTGGTATGTGAAGAAAAGGTCTATGCATGTGTCAACCCTTACAATTGTGTTGCTATAAATCATTAGATATTGAGAAAATAGGGATCCTTCTGTGGTGCTAACATTAAGTTTGCAATTTAATTTTGGGGTCAGTTTCCATGCATTATTTCAACAAACACTGCTTGAGCTTCTGTGAAGGTCAAGGGATGGTACCAGGGGCAGGAAATTGGGGTCAGGAGTGGGCATCGCCCCTGCCCTCATGAAGCCTGCATCCTGAGGAGATCAGACGTGAGGGGAGTTAAACTAGGTTCATAATGGCGAGTTGGCCTGTGTTCCGGGCACTGTGATGTTTGCAGATGATGTTGTGAACAGGACAGCCTTCAGCAAAAATCAACAAGTTAGGAAGCGAAGCAGTCTACAGCCTGGGAGGATGAGGCATTAAAGCCTGACATCTCACGGAGTGGGAAGTCTTTGGATAACATTGTTTGTAATTATTGGTGGCTCAGGTGGACCAGTTGGACCAAACAGCACCCCGAATCACTCGCTTGCACTCCCCTTCCCAAGTGGGGCTCCTCAAAAATGGCTGTTACGGGATTTACATCACCTCCCATGTGCTGAAGGCCTCAGACCCTGACACCGAGGACGACGAGATTATCTTTAAGATTTTGCGAGGCCCACTGCACGGACATCTGGAGAACACAACAACAGGTACCTCGTCCTTAATCCTTGTAATTGCTTATTTTAAAAGACCCAGTAGCTGGCAGGGCTAGAGACTAATTTAATTAAGCGCAGAACCAGTTGGCAAACGCGCCCTGGGGCTTACTGATAGATGCCGTTTATAAATCAGTATTGGTGCTGAAGAGGACGTGAGGCTGAGCCTTCCTGAATCCATCTCGACTGGGAGAAACAAAGGCGGAGGTACAGCCGTTTCCTGTGCAGTCTTTCTCAATAGCCAGATTGCAATATATGTAGAAACACACACAGTTCCTAGGCTAGACTCATAGCTGTGTCTAATATTTTATTCCACTGTGAGGTCTAAATGCTATCAAGTCTTTTAAAAAATTCTGAGATTTTTTTTTTAACTACTGGTTTCTCTGGATTATATATTGTCTGTTTTATGAAGATAGTGATTGTAATATGTCAGTAAGCAGTATGGGACAAAATCATAGACTTTTATGTCTCCCTGCACCCTTTTTATTTTTATATTTTAAAAACATCTTTCTGAAGCAAAGCACATTTAAAGCTTAATTTTAGTTCATTGCATCTGAGTTTTGAGACAGTCACAACTATCTAAATGTACGCTGGCTATTTTTTAAAACCGTGTTTCAAATAAAATGAAAGTTTTAATAGAAAGCCATACAATTTTATCAGCTCTTAATGTTTTGATTAATAACTCAAAAGATTCACTCATCTCTCTTTTATAGGTGAATTTATCTGTGAGAAATTTAGCCAAAAGGACTTAAACAGAAAGACCGTTCTTTACATCATAAGCCCATCTTTGGAAGTAAATTCAGATATCGTGGAATTTCAAATCATGGACCCCACAGGGAACTCTGCTGCTCCTCTGATGTAAATTCTTTGATTATTCAAATGCCCTGCATGTAACTTGTAGCATGTATCTGAGTGGGACAGTGAAGTGACCTTTCCATACAGAACCTATGAGGATAAACTGATAGACCATTTCCTAAACTTATAGAATTGATTTTGGAGGAGGAGTTTCTCTTTCGGTTGCTGTTTGATGATGAGAAACTCAATTGCTGAGCAGATAAGGGAGCACTGAAGGGTTAGGTTGAGTGGTGTCCTTCGTGTTGTGCATAAAATCCGGACTCGTGCGGAGGCCAGAGCATCCTAACTGCAGCCAGAGGTCACTGCAGGACCACGTTAGTGACTGTGCTCGAAAATGGCTCGAAAGACCAGGGGTAGAAAGAGTGAAGTGGCCGGGGAGGGCTGGGAAAACAGCTTTTTCCTTGACTAGAGAAATAAGACTGTCTTTATAAATTAATAAGCCTATCATAGGCTAGATAAAGATGGACTGTGGAGGAAAAGAGACCAAGAAATCTGAAAATATGTGAAGTGTGTAATCTTTAGAAAAAGGAAAATAACACATGCTCAAAACCATCAGGATTCGCCAACTTGATCCCAGTTCCAGCCTTGTCTTGAACCTTGAGACATTTCACACTGCCAGACGGTCCTAACATGGTCCATCAGACCGCTGCTCTGTGCTTTTCCTTTTTGTTTGACTTTTCCTCCAGACACCTCAAGGAAAAGATTTTCACTTACCCTGGCTATACTATTCCCGTATCGTAGAATACTAACTAGCCTAACGGGGCAGCCCTCCTGTAGTTCCTTTATATGAACGCGAACAAAGGAGCGGGGACAAGTGCAAAGCGGACTTGGACCCGGCTCTAGTTCTTGTGTTCCACCCCCACCCCCATTCCAAGCTGTAGTTCCAGTGTTTGCCAGCAGAGAGCTCTATAGTCACGGGTAAGGAAAGAGTTTTTATTCTGGTTGTTCCAAACCTCTGTGGCTCGATGGCTCTGTCTTGCCCAGGTTTATCAGTGCTGCAGATGTTTGGTGGGTGGCTACTCTCTGCCACGCACACAGTCCTGGGAGATGGGAAGTAGGCACAAACAAGAAAGACCTGGCCTCTTAAATTCCTGAGGATGTAAAACTAAAACAGATGACAGCTCCCACTAAACTGCTTTTGCCTAAGAGAAGTGGTTCCTCAGAATCACAGGCTTCAAAAAAATGTGTCAGCTACTTACAATTTCAGAAAAATGTTTTAATTCTTCATAATTATAATTTTGATAAATGAATGTATGATAGGATAATTTTTTAATAATAGTTTAACTGAAAATCATATACTAATGATCAGGCTTGCCCCAACTTGGTACTGGCTTCTGGCTCTGCCCATGCGACATATGTGGGCATGTGGCATCCCCAGCCTTGGCAGCAGACTGATCCTGTATCACCTGCACGGCCTTTGTATTCGTTGTTATTAGGGGCATTGCTTTTGCGAGGGGACGAATGTTTTTAAATAACCCTAAAGTTCCAGGAGAAAGTTACACATCGTGTAATTATCGTCCGATGGAGACATCTCCTGTGCTGCTCAGTGTTGGTGTTAACTGTGCTGGAGAAGTTCCTGCCCCACTTGAAATGATTGGAACCACAGGAGCAAAATGCTGTCGCGTTGATATTACCAGGAGTTGTGCAGGACGACTGACTCTGACGTGGTTTAGGTTATTTTCTTAGAAGGGGCTTGGAAGTAGAAATGACTCAACATTTATCATCATAACTTAGAGATTGAGAGCAGCTGCTTTGGGGAGCTGGATGCACATTTTCTAATAAAAATCAATGTGGGAACCATGAGTTCTCTTCCCCAAGTGGCAGGCAGGGCCTGGAGCGTGCACAGTATGGATCACAGGCATTTATAATTTAAATTTTTACTGTTTTATCATATTTGTTTCATCGCTGCTAACACTTATGAGTTAGATGCCATCATAAGGCGGAATTTACACACCAGGGTGCTGAGGCTCAGAGCGGGAGTGACTTTTCCGTATTCGTGGAGCCGATTGGTGCTGGAGCTATGGTCCTGCCCAGGACGTGGGGCTCTCTTCATACTTCTTGCCTGTTCTGAGGGTGGCTGAGCCTACTGAGGGGACAGACCGGCAGGGTCACTGTCTGTCTTTTCAGAAGACATTGGCTGCCTCAGAGGCAAGAAGAAAGAGCCGCCTCCCTTAAGGTTTAGGTGTTTGGTTTCTAATGTGCGTTGGAGGTATCATGAGTGTGTGGAGAAGTGTAGTGCCTGAGGCACCACGGTGCTGGAAGCCAAATTCGGGGTGAGCTGGAGCTCTGCCATTCGCCTGGTGATTGCTCCAGCCTTCCATGCCTCATCTATAAAGTGGGAACAGTCCCACAGTATAGTTTAGAGACAGTGAGATAAAATATGTGAGCGCATCGTCTGTATGTGAAAACCTCAGAGTACCGCCCGTGCCGGTGATCACCGCCCGTAGTGCACGCGGGTCTTCAGGTTCAGTCAGCCGGCTGCTTGCAGAACTGCACCGAGACGTTCAGTGAATTAGAAAGCTCAACTCTAAGTAGCAATTGACTCTGAGATAATTTGCAGAGTGAACAATCAATATGGTTATTCATCAGAGAGCTAAACGTGATGTTTTGCTAGTGCAGCATTTCTATACAGGATCAGTCCTGAAAGATCCATACGTGTTCCATTTTACAGAATGTTTGGAAATGTTGGTTTAGGTGGGATTCATCAAGCTGTTTCCAGCTGACGAGTGTGCATGCCGGTTGAACTTACTACATCCTGTCCCAGAATCGTCAAGATGTCTGTCTGCACTGGAATCTGAGAGGGTGGTCTGTTATGCAGTGTACCTCAGTCTGACCGGGCTGGAGGACCTCCCTCACCTCCTCACAGAAAACCAATTCTTCATGGGACACAATTGGGAAACAGTGCATTCCAAAGAGAAATGACTTTGTAGCCCTCAAACCCATGAAAATTTGCATAAAACTTTGATTTGGCTGAATGCCTAAATTTTAGGCACTGTGCTAGGTACTTTTATGTGTTCTCATTTGACCTGCAAAACACAATCCTTTGAGGGTAATAAGGAATTCAAGCTCTGAGAGTTGAGCAATAATCCCACAGTCGCTAGGGAGAGGCAGAGCTGGGAGTGGCTCAGGCCACGCAGGGCCCGTGTCACTCTGCCCCGTGCACTTCCGTGACCGCAGAATGGAGGCAGCCTTCTCCTGGCCACAGCTTTCGTACGCGCTGCGCCCTGAGGAAGCTCACCTCCAGAGAAAAGCCTCGCCTCGCTCAGGTTCTGCGTGACTCTGAGGCCTCACCTCCATGCCCTTGGATTCCCAGCTGCTCCCCAGAAACCCCACCCTAACTGTTCTGTTCTTCATTTCTGGCCCTGAGAAAGAAGGCCCAGGACAAGTAGACAAGAAAGGAAATGTTTATCAGGCAAAGTTTGCAATGTTTTAACAGCTTTTATGAAACACCTTGTAGGGGAAGAGGTTGGAGCCCCCGGCTCAGCAAGGCCTTCGCTTTGCTTCGGGCCTGGAGTTAATGTGTCTGTCCCCGGACTGCATCTTGGGAAGGCGCAAAGGAGGGGAAAGAAAGCAGCACTTGTGAAGCCTCGCTGTGTACAGGTGCCGGATTCATATTAGCTGGCTTTAATTTTCATCATTTGACACGTGTGTGGTTCTCCTCATTTTGAGATAATGAAAGCTGACGCCCAGAGAGAGTGAGGAGCTGACGTGTTTGTGCTGCAGCGAGTGGCTGTGAGTGTGTTCGGTTCCCAAGTGCCCATCTCCGGTGCTTGAGGTGCTGTCTCTTGGCTAATGCAGGTTCCCCATTACCGGGAGAAAATGCAAACACTGCAGACGCAGGTGTTTGAAGCATTAGACTGTGGAGCTGAATAGCATCATTTTTAACAGATACGCTTTAGATTGAATGTCTGGAAGAATATATTTTAACATTTCCCCTTTCTCAAGTCGTGTTGGTGACAAAGGTCTATCTGTGGGAGTGATCAGTCAATCACCATCGTAGCTTCTGTGAAATCTTTTATTGAGAAGCTTAAGGTAGAAGTAGGCCTTGTGGAGGTCTTTTGAAATGTGGACCTCAGAGGTGTTAGACTGCAGGAAGTGAGAAAACTTTGGCCTAGAAAAGAGAAGCACCTTCTCCACAGATCCTCACTGACCTACATTAATGTCCCAAACCTCAAATTGGTGCTTTCACCCCAAATATGTTTTTACCTAACTGTTCCTTCATGTAATGAATTGAAACGGAGCCTGAGGGCGCACGCCTGTAAGCCCCGCACTTGGGAGGCTGAGGGAGGAGGATTCCGATGAGTTTGAAGCCAGCCTGGGCTACGTAGTGAATTTAAAACTAGCCTAAACTCCGTAGTGACTCTGTCTCTAAACAACAACAGGGTGATAAATAAATGGAACAGCCACAAAATAAAATGTCAGACAAGACAAAATTTTTGCTCTAACGCAGGGTCTCTTAAGCATGGCATTAGTGGCCTTTTGGGCCGAGTCATTCTCTGGGCTGCTGTCCTGTGCATGCGGATGTTGGGCAGTGTCCCTGAGCGCTGCCCGCCGAGTGTAGCATCACCTTCTCTCTGGCTGTGACAAGAGGGCTGTGTCCAGACATGGCCCAGTGTCCGTCAGCACACACACCTTAGGAAAGATCACACATGAGCGTTAAGAAATTACACTCCTGTGCTTTTACTTTTCCGTCTATGCCATTGGACTCTTTAAGGAAATCTAATAATAATCAAAGAACCCAGAGTCAGGCAGGACTAAAAAGAATGTACAAATCTCTGGCCTAGAGTTTTTTTCAAGGTATGTAAATCGTTATGTTAATAAGGTTGATAGAAAAACTTTGTAGTTACTACTGTAGTCACTGTCCTTACCTCTGAGACTTAATACCAGACACCAGTAAAGTCAAGGAGGAGTTATGTGGCTCCTGTCTTAGAAGCCTCAGTCCTTGGGTGGTGGAAGGGCTTGGCTCAGGAAGGGCTGAGTCAGCTCAGCAGGCAGAGAGCCAGGGCAGGAGATGCCTCGACCTAGGTCACCCCACCTTCCACCAGACCCTTCCATCTAACAGCACGGTGGCTGTACTGCCCCGTGGACACACATTAGCTGGTATGCATCCATGTGCAGGAGCATCACACAGTGCATAGGACGGTCCTCCAGGAATTACCTGCTTCAAAATGTAGTAGTGCTAAGATTGAGAACCTGGATTGAGGGCTTAGAGCTTTCACCTTCTACTAAAAACCATGCGATGATTACCAACCAGATCCCGTGGACAGGTGCTGGCAAACTTCATTTCTGACCAGAGAATGAGCTTTACTCTGGAGAATGGAGGAATTGTTAAAACGTGAAGACATAAACCAGCTGGTGCTCGTCAACACCTACACATCCAGAGCTCCCGGACAGCTTTCAAGGGCTCCTTCGTCTGGATATTTACTCATTTCCAAACATATAGAATTCCCCAGTGATTATTTCTACCCCAGTGACTTATTTCTAGCCGTTTGTGCTGGCTTTAAGTCATCATGGTCTCAGCACAGAAATCTCTCAGATACCCCATTACAAAAACAAAAATCACATGCAAACATGCTACACATATCCTGCTGGTACGCAAAGGCTCTGCTCTTTAGATATTTTTTCTGGGAAATGTATAGCCTGGCTTAAGTTTCTTGGCTTTTCAATAGATCTTTATTATCTGTAGTGAATAGTTTTAAGAGAATAAAAAGAATATTGTGTGATGACAGCCTCAACCTATAAGCACCGTGCAGCCGCGTGCTGGTCCGGGAAGTGCATTCGCATTCCCTGCTTTGAAGCTGAACACTTCCGTGTCTAGATCGGCTGTGAACTGCATTTCATTCTAGGCCCCGAGGTCCCTGGCACCCACAGGGTGGCAGTGAAGGAGCTGTCGCGGGGCTGGCGTCAGCTGCTGACAGGCTCTCTGAGGACTTGGATGTGGAAGCGCCTCTGAGCCTTTCCTAGACTCAGCTCAAATCTGTGCAGATTTTTCTGTTTCACTCCTTGCCCCCCCATTTGACCTCTTTTCTTCCTGTGTCATCTTTCTGTCTCCTCTCCCGTTCCCTCTTGCTAATATGTTTTACTCTTCAATGACCTGCTTCCTTCAGGAGTGCTTTACAGTCTGCTATTTCCGTTGGCATTTATGATATCCTTATTACATATAACTTTTAAGCAGTTATTTTGTTTCTGTATTTCTTAATGGGTATCATGTTAGATTTAATTTCAGTTGCATCAGTCATAATATTTTCTAATATAAGGATCCTCTGATTTCCAAAGTTTTTATGAAGTATGTAGTGACTGTGTTTCGTAACTACTGACTGAATGAACATGTATGTTTGTATAGATGTGAGAACCTCTGTAAGAGTTTCATGCTGTCATGTGTCCTGTCCCCTGGCCCACGACCTCAGGCATGAACCAATAATCCTGATTCCATTTTGTTATAAAAGTGATGGTGATACAGGATCAATTCATGGACACAAAGTGACAACTTGAGACTAACTCGACTTTCTGATGTGATGATGCCCAGGAGGGCCTGAGGGCCCTTAACACCTGTCAAGACCTGTTTTCTACAGTGGACCCAGAATTTCTAGTTCTGAAAAGAACTAAGTGTAGATGACACATTTAAATATTTCAAGAAAGAGTATAAATTCGATGACAAGGATAACAAGGCGATAGCCATCACAGGTTTTGTAATTCTAGAATCAAAGACAAATAAAACAAAACCAGCATCAAGGAAGGCTCTCAACCATTACCAAAGATTGCTTGTGTTTGTATTGGTGTGCTGTAAGGTTAAAGAGGGGAGAAATGAGAAAGATATGCTCAGAGAGAATCAAGTAGGTGAATTATTTTAAGTACTTTTACGTCAAAAAGGAAAAATTTCTGAGACGTGATTAAGTTGTATTCCTCTGCTTCAGCTCAGACAAGAAGAATCATGAAAAATTTCAACTGGAAATAGGAATAAAGGAAGACAAGGTGATTTGGCATCAGATTTGCACTTGAATTTCATTTCTGCTACCTATTACTTTTTTTTTTTTTTTTGTCTGGAGCTTGTTGCTTAATCGCTCTCAGGCTCAATTTTGGTTTTCTTTTTTCCTTTTGGAAAAAAAAGTTCCTCTAGCTGCTGAGGATTAAAGAAGCCCATTCCTATCAAATGTTGGATTTATTAAATATATTTTGGGTAAAAAGACCACCATCTATCAGGTTTTTTCAGTTGTGTATGCATGACCTTCTATATCACACAAGTTCTGTAGATTTGACCAACTACAGATGAAGAATGCCCAGAAAAAGTTATTGCATTTGTATTAAACATGTGCAGGTCTTTTTCCTTGTCATTATTCCCTGAACTAGGCAGTATAGCAAAAATTTAGAATGTTCATTATATTAGGCATTATTAGTAATTTCGAGACTAAAGTATGTAAGAGGATAGGCAAGGGTTAGTGCTAGTGGAGATCACATTAGACAATGTCAGTAAAAGTCTATTGGGAACTGAAAGTCATCAGACAATTGTAATGATTCTCTGTCTTGGGTGAAGTTTGATCAACTCCTGTTCTCACGATGGTAGAAGCCAATGACTCTCCCAGCAAGCAGAAAATCCACCAGAAGTTTATTGTGCATATCTTACAAAATCCCTCCTGACCTCTTTTTTCCTTTCACGCACAGCTTGGAACTGAAGTGGTCTTACATTGAATGGTCACAGACCGAGTATGAGGTCTGTGAGAATGTGGGTGTGTTGCCCTTGGAAGTGGCCAGAAGTGGATACACCATGGAATCTGCCTTTGTGGGTGTCAAGGTAACATCATCAAGCTGAAACGCATGCTACTGGTTGATGCCTTTGATGATTTTCTTGGAAAAATTTGAGTGACGAAAAAATTTTGAAACTTCCGGGCTTGTGAAATTCCATAGATTTCAAGTACAGAATTTGCTGTCCCCTTGCCTTTCATTTAGGTTCATTACCTCCTAGATTGTTGGATTTTTAAAAGTTTTTACTTTGGTAATGCTGAGGATTGAACCCAGGGCCTTGCACACACTAGCCAAGGGCTATAGCACTGAGGAACACGCCAGCCCCTTGAATTGTTTGTTTAACACCCATTTTTAGTTTTGAAATTGTCTTAATAGCATCTATACCTTAATCAGTTTTTAAAGTTTGATTTTACAAGTAGATGCATCCAACTTAATGAAACTGGCTAAATGCTTCTTTGGAAAGAAAAGTCGATGCAATTCATTCCATGTGGTGCCCAGGACAAATTTCAGTCCCCAGGTGGCTGTCTCTTAGTGTGCAACATACTTTGCATAGTTGCAGTGAATGAGACAAGACAGGAGACTTTCATCTCTCTTAACAATCATCCATGTCATGTAAAATTAGGAAAACATCTACTAGTGCAGATGCCCTGAAATACAGACGTCTTCAGATAATCAAAAACTGGGCTGGGATGGTGCATGCATGTAACCCCTGCTGCTGTACTCAGGATGCTGAAGCAAGTGAATTGCAGTTCAAGGCCAGCCTAGGCATTTATTGAGACCTTGTCTCAATGAAAAATAACAACAGTGAGAGATGCTCAGGGGTAGGGCACTTGTCTGGCACAGGGTTAGGCTCTCATGCTGTTGCCTCCACACCCCGCCCAAATCATTGTTTATGGATTAGTCAGTTTGCTGCTGCTGCATCAGTTTGGAGCAGATTCATGGCTTCTGGAATTGAAGGACTTTTAGTTTTTATAATACCAGCTGGTCAAGAGAATTCAGCCATGAAAAGGGTGTGTATTCTGACAATGGCGAACGGCTTTGGGTATGTTCTTCCTTAGTTTGTTGAACAAGGCACAGATACTAGCCTTTGGGGAAAGGGTACATCGGTCAGGTCTCAGTCTTTATAGTTCATCAAATCACCCAGAACCTCATGCGCCTAAATTCCACTGTGTCCAGACTCAGATTTTACCTTTCCAGGAAGTGTAGATGCTCCTGTCCTAGACACATTGGTTCTTCACTGATACTAAACCAGCAGAAAACTTAGCATGCACTACAGCGTTCCAGGAGATGGCTGTGGACAAGGAGAGAATCCGGCCGGACGGCTTTCCGGAAAGCCTCTGGTCTGCCAGAGGAAGTGCTGCAGACTGTGGGTGGAGTTTGGGTCACCCTGCTCCCACCTTTCTCGGGAGAAAGAACCACAGACCGTGTATCTGCTTCGGCTGCTGGCTGAGTGGGAGGCCTTCCCCCAGCACCACCTGCGTCCCGAGGAGAAGGCTACCTTGAGTCCCCCTGCCCCTCCACGCGAGAGCTTCTCGGCCACTTGGCTGGGGGCAGAGAAGGGCTGTGTGCACTTTTACCTGACTGGTTTCTCCAGATGCCTTGCGCATACAAGATGCTGTGACCTGTGTGGAGGCAAACACCGTGTAATTGCACGTGTGAGAACCACGCAGGGAAAAACAGCTTGTAGCGTATGGCAGGGCCAGGTGTACAGTGGATTCCGTTTCCCAGTGGAAGGTGGTCTGCGGAGCCTCGGCGAGGTAGACGGAGGGCGAATGGAAGCCAAGGAGGTGAAAGCCTTGCGCAGGCTGTTCCCACGGCGGAGCCAGCGCTGCAGGGCAGAACGTCTGGTTGCCGGAGGCGCTGTCTGCGGTCATGGGACCATGAGACACACCCCCAGCGTGGCGCCCTGCAGTATTTCCTTTTGCATCCAGCTAAAGGAAGGACTAAAAATCCTTCAATTCCAGAAGCCATGAATCTGCTCCAAACTGATGCAGGAGCAGCAAACTGACTAATCCATAAACAATGATTTGGGCGGGGTGTGGAGGCAACAGCATGAGAGCCTAACCCTGTGCCAGACAAGTGCTCTACCCCTGAGCATCTCTCACTGTTGTTATTTTTTATTGAGACAAGGTCTCAATAAATGCCTAGGCTGGCCTTGAACTGCAATTCACTTGCTTCAGCATCCTGAGTACAGCAGCAGGGGTTACATGCATGCACCATCCCAGCCCAGTTTTTGATTGTGGTCCCAAAGGCTTCAGTTGTACACTCACTTCAGTCCTTCCTGAGAAAACGCACAGCGGTGTTAACCCACCTTCCTCATTATCTTCTGCATCTTAAAACATGCGCCAAATGCCCACTTTCTGTGCTTACACAGGACCTCATGTGGTGGCTTTTTTTCCACACCAGCAATGACACGTACTCACACATGTTTAGGGACCCTTTGGAGGGTGACTGCAGAGCCTGAAAAGTGCCAGCTTGGGATTTAGGGCTAGTGCTGAGCAGCAGGCGGGAGTCGTGGTCTCTTCAGACCCAGGGCTGTGTTCTGATGGCAGCTCACTCACGGAGCCTCCGCAGCCATCAGGAGCAGCTCTGACCGGGTCTGGGTGCCACAGAGCTGCCACTCGGGTCCAGCAAGAGCAGTGCTGTGTCCAGACGCAGAAAACAGAAGAGACTTACTGGGCCCGACGGGTCTCGAGGCCGCAGTGTCCTCGCAAACGTTCTCTCCTCCTCCTCATTTCTTTCCTTCTTTCTCCTCTATTTTAAAACCAACTTGGAGTACAGAGAAGGTAATGAAATGAAACTGTGCTCATAAGACAGAGAAGAATGAAATAGGAAAGTGTGCACTGCTTTCTCCAATGATTGAATGGTTTAAAGAGGAAAAGCTAGGAGTTAACTTTAGGAAAGGTCTGGGTCGCCTGCATCTAAAATGTTTATTTTAATTTTTTAAAACCTTGCTTAATATTAAAAACCGATTTAAGAGCCTTGAGTTTAGTCTAGTGTGGGGAGAATAAATGTTTTTCTATTGCAGAATATTTATTTTTATTTAAAAAAGATTTTATTTTCCCTAAGGTGAACCAAGTGTCAGCTACGGTTGGAAAAGATTTCACTGTGACTCCAGCCAAACTGATTCAGTTTGACCCAGGTATGTTCTATATCTACAGTGTGTTTCATGTTTTTATAAATAAGTCTGGAGACTGCGGCGAAGACAGGATATTATCTAATTTCAGCCAACGAGAAGTTCCTTGGAGATCTATCACCTGCTCTCGGTCAGATGAGTTTGGAACTGACCGTCTGATATCCTCTTTATTTTATTAAAATGAAAATTTATTTGAAACAGAAAAATAATAACAAATAATAAATACAGATTATCAAAGCAACCATCCAAAACAATCGAGAAAAAATTAGGTGTTTAAAAAAAATCATTTCAAGTCTTCGCTCAAAGCTGTGATAATCTCATTGTCTCATACTTTGATGGCAATTTTCAGAATATTTACATGGACTCTTACAGAGCATTTCTAAAGGATCCCTCTTGGGATAGTTTGATGCAAGGAGAATTACTTGATTAAAGAATGTTTACTTTGCTTCAAATGTGTGGAAAACTTTAGCTGGATGCAAAAGGAAATACAAAGATACAGCACCACGCTGGGGCTGTGTCTCAGTGACGACATGCTAACCCACAAGTGCATGTTATTGTGTTAGGGCACACGTGTGTGCACAGCACACACACACATACACACACATACCAAGTATAGTGGCTTCTCTCAAGGATGTTCTATCTTTGTGTAGTGTGAGACATGAAAACGCCCACTAGTGGAACACTGGGGCCCAGTGGATGAACCATTGTACTGGTTAAAGAAATCCTGGACAGCTTCCCAGGAGAAGCGGTGTTGAGCAGTGTGAGGTGTTGAGTTCCTACTCCAGGTAGGAAGACTAGTTGAAGAGCGGACGGAGGGCCTCATCCTTTTCCCCCATCCTTTTCCCTTTCCCTTTTCCCTTCCCTGGAAGGGCAGGTAGCTGTACCCCACTACTCTGTGGGGTGGAAATAGACTTGGACTACATATCCAAGGGCAAATGATAAAGTCCTCCAGGAGAAGCCAGGGCCTGTGTTTCCCTTCAGAGATCATGTTCTGCATTCCAAGAACATTCCATCAATCCTGAAGTTTTACATTGCATACTACTAACATAAAATTTGGGGCAAAAGCAAAAGAGAGTGATTTAAATATAATCACTACCATCTCAGTGTTAAGTAAAACTAATCCTTTCCTATAGTTCTCCATAAATACACAAAGAGTAGCAAGACTCTTAGTGATTGTATTAGCAAAGCATCACAGGTTGGGTACTTTATTTTACATTTAGTTTTTTTTTTTTTTTTTGAGATAGGTCTTTCTTTGTAGTTCAGGCTGGCCCTAAGCTCACTATGTAGCTCAGGCCAGCCTTGAACTCACAGCAACCCGTCTTCCTCTGTTTCCAGGTGCTAGGATTATAGGCATGAACCACCACACCCAACCGTGCTGGATATTTTACAAAATAAGATACTCTATCATAGATTTTTGGAGGCTACAAGCCCAAAAGCTGGGTGTGGGTGGGACGGATTCCTCCTGGCTCCGAGGGAGAACCTCCCCTGTGTCTCTCTTGCAGTGTCTGGTTTTCCTTGGCTTCTGCTGTGTCATCCAGGCTGGGCCTTGTTCTCCACACAGCATTGCCGCTGAGTGCGTGTCCACAAGGTCTCCTTTTCAGAAGGACACAAACTACAGTAGATGAAGGTCCCGCCCAGGGCAAGTACATCCTCAGGTGAACTAATGATGTGTGCAGTGGCCTCATTTCCAGTCCCATTTTGAAGCAACGGGAGTTAGAATTTCAATATCAATTCTGAAGGACAGAATTCAGCATCTGAAGATGAGTCTTAAATACAGTGCACCTTAGTATTACAGTAGCACCTCAGCCCGTTTGGTTCACAAGCAGAAGCATTTGGCATAGTTTTGTTTTTGTTTGCAAACTCTGCATCAGGTGGCAAATAGCACCCCAGCCATCTTTCATGCAAGACCACAGACCTGGCTGCCTTTTCCAGAATCGGGGAACAGATTAAGTTCATGCACTGAGCTACCACTGCATTGTTCTTCCCCAGATATTTACCTTTCTGACTTGCTGAGCTGGTTTCTCATCCTGACCACACTTTGTGGAAAGGGCTCTTCTTGGCCTGGACTTGATGCTTACCCTCAGGTCTGTAGCTCTTCAATGCTGCCCAGCTGTACTGTGAAAAGACACACATTTGCACCTGACCTTTGTGACCTTTTTACTAAGACATTTCCAGCCTTTCCATCCTATGTACCAAGAGTCTTTGCCATCGGTTCTTTATGACTGTCTGTCGCAAGACAGGGGTGGTTTTTGGCTTTGGTTGGGGTGTGAACAGCCCACCAGCTGCTCTGTTTGGATTTGTAGGAACTAGACTGTTTCACACTGGGGGAGGCTTGGAAAGTTGCCTCTCAGGGACCCTGCTGCATGAGACCAATGCCCATTTGTCTAGAGGAGTTTACATGCTATTCTGAGCAGACACTGAATGACTTCTGGGAACACTAGAGTCGATGATGAAAGAGTCTGTAGATATTTTCAAACACAGTACAAGCATATCTCATAAATTAAAAAAAAATATGCTTGCTTGTTTGTTTTGGGATTTATTAAGCCTGAAGCGGTTTCCTAACCTGAAGTGTTGCTTTAGAGAACATGAAAGTCCCCATGCCCACAGGTCCTGCACATGTTCTCACCCTTCCTTCTGTCGTACGCACCCTTGCTTCTTTTGGGTCTGTGTCCTCCACACTCCTGTCCCTTCGCCAGACCAGGCTGTTCATCCTCTAGCTGAGCAGTGGCCACAGCCTCAGAAAGCAGAGCGAGCACGGATAATGAGTGGGCTCTTACGAGACAACAGCTCTCCACCCAGAGGCCGCTTGAGGCGATGGTCCCAGGAAAACATGAATCCGCCTCTCTGGCTTTCAGCCATTGTGACTAAGCTTAAATGCATGTGTGAATGTCTTTAGAAAATGATTGTTTTCCTTAAAATATGTGTTCTTGAAAGGTTTGTGGCATTAATTGAAACTTCATCATTCCCAAGAGTCAAAATGTTTTCCAAAGGAACAGATCGCTAATGTGGCATTTACTAAAAAATACTGAGAAAATGTTTTTCACTAGGGAAATCCACTTTGCGGGGAAGGGTCCAGGAATTCACCTGCTGTGTAAAGTGGGACTTGGCTGTGTAAAATGACACCTCTCTCTCCCGGAGGACACCTTTTGTTTTATGGGAAGGGGGCGCAGTTGAAGCCTTCTAATGCAGGTATATCTCAGGTGATTAACAAATACTTTGCACCAGAGAGTGCAAGTGAAAGAGGAAAAAGCGGTGGCAACAACAACAACAACAACAACAATGACCTTCTTTTGGACTCATTAACCTGAACCGCACACCTGCTGGGCATAAAAACCATGTGATGCAGACAGCACAGCAGAGACTTTTCATGGAACTCAGAATAGAACTTCTCTAACCATCTGGTCCTGTTTCACAGGGCCTAACAAAAATTTTTAAGATTTTTTTTTTAAGGGGAAGTGATACTATATGAGTTTTACAAAATAATTCTTAAAATAGGAGGGAAATTAGTTGGGGCTAGTGTTTCTCCAAATGCTGCCTGTATGCTTCCTTTATTGTCAGAGCAGGTTTCACTGCAAAAGTTATCTGTGTGGGGCCGGGGATTTAGCTCAGTGGTTACAGCACCTGCCTTGCAGGTTCAAGGGTTCAAGTTACCGGGTTCATCCTGGCAACCACATACAACAATGCTGGGCATGGAGACTCATGCCCACCAGCATCAGTACCATATCACAGTGCCAGGCAGGTGGCTCATACCTGCAATCCCAGCACTTGGGAGGCAGAGGCAGGAGGATTGCTGTGAGTTCAAAGCTGAGCTCAGGGTCAGCCTGAACTACAAAAGCAAGACCCTGTCTCAAAACAATAGCAACAAAAAACTTACCTGCGTGGCCTCTCAGCCTGTAGTAGACTCTGCCAGTCTACCTGAGCGCTCCAACCTGCACACAGAACCCTGACATTCACTGCATTACACTGTCCACTTTCAGAATGCCATTTTCTCCTAGCGAGAATTCTTCCACTGCCTGCTGCTTAGAGTGTGAGCAAGGCTGCCTGGTGTCCAGAGTTCTCTGCAGAAATACTCTGCAGCCTGGGGCCTCTTGTCCACTGATGTGACCTCTGTATTGAGCCAGCCAAGCTGTCCATCCTTCCCTCATCAAGGCCTCCCCTTAGCTAGCTGCCTGTATTTGCTTACCTCATTTTTCCATTATTCCTTCCTTCCAACTCCGGATCCCCTGTCTGTATGATACACACCACATGATTTCTATCTTTTGTCAAGTAATCATACACAGTTCTGAATTGTTTTTGACTTTTCTGGTCCACCCATAGCTCCATATCTGCAGATTCTATATCTGCCTTGTTAAGTAACCACAAATCAAAAATAATTGGGCAAAAAGATTGTGTGTATACTGAACATACAGAGAGTTTTATTTTCTTGTTATCATTACTTGAACAATACAATAAAACAACTATTTGTACATATTAGGTATCATAAACAATATAGAGACAATTTAAAGTTTGCAGGAGGATATACGTTCTATATAAAGGGCTTAAATACTCACTACAGACTTGGGTTTCTGAAGGGGATCTGGAATTGGCCCACTTGTAACCAGGTGACTTTGTTCTGTCCCCTCCAAAGGTTTTAACCCCTTTTAGGTCAGAGCTAGTCTTAGGTTACACTGTGGAATTCTCCTCCACAGTGTCTAAAGCAAAGGTAAGCACTTATGTACAAAGCATGTCTTGATGAGCTGAGCCATTCTTCCATGGGATGAAAGTTATATAGAATTTTGTATCAGATGCTTCAACTGCTTTTGCAAAGAATGTAAAAATAATTGATTTGGGAACTAACTCAATACTGAAAGCTTAATAAGTAAGCTATCAGCCTATTTTAAAATTACAATTAATCCAAATGCACCTGATTTTTTCCTCCGTAGGATAAGTGAATGGTTTCATCTTTTTGCTGGATTCTGGTGGGGATTAATGAGACTTTGATTAGATCATGAGATTTATAAGCTCTGCCTTAACAGGCCGTCAACTGGTGTGTGCTGCACGCCTATAATTCCAGCATTCGGGAGGCTGAGGCAGGAGGACCACAAGTTTGAGCTCAGCCTGTACTACCTAGGGAGTTCAAGGCCAGCCTGGACTTCAGTAGTAAGACCCTGTCTCAAAGGGGGGATAAAGGCTGTCCCGGAGATAGCACAGTTGACAGACATAGATCTGTAGAAGGAAATCTGCAAGGAAGAGTCATACGTTCAGAAGACACATCCAGGAAGAAAGTGTACAGCTGCCTTCGAGAGAAAGATTGATGAGACTGAAAGTCCAGGGCAGTGCAGAGGGTGTGTTTCAAACTGGCACTGCAAAGTTAAGCCATAGATTTGCTCTGCTTTCCCTCAGGCTTGACCCCTGTTGCACGGCTGCGCAGCCTTCTCATGCTTCCTGCTGCTGCTTTCTCTGCTAAATCCACTCACGCAGACTGTCCTGGGCCTCACATCAGGGAAGTCAGGCAGGACCAGGGCAGCGCAGAATTTTCTTCCTCCTTTTTCGGGCTGGTATGGTTGCTTTGCTTTCCGTTCCTGGGGGTGACCGGATGACTGGGCTACGTTGGTGGCATCGAAACCCAGTGCTACTGTGTCCCACCCTGGGCTGAAACTGAACAGAGACAGACAGAGGAAAAGCAAATGGGCCTGGTCTGTTTCTAGCACCCCCAGCCCATAAATTCTGTCCAGGGTGAGCTCGTACTGCCAGGCGTTACATCAGCGAAAGCGTCTCTGGCTAGAAGGGCCTCCGGGAGCAGGGCCGTTGGCGCAAGCCGCTGTCTGTAGAAATCGGGCCTCTCCAGGGTGCTGTGCATAGCGTGAAGTGCCATCTAATAATCACTTCTGCATGCATCCATATCTTCAAACTTTTGAAACTATGAAGATGTTAAAATTGTAGCACTTGTTTACTCTTAGGAAGAGAAGGGACAGGTTGGGAAAAATTCTATCCCACATCTCTTCCACTACCAATTTTTCCATCCCTTGCATGGCGCAGCTTACTTTTGTTACAGTGTTTGCACTGAAAGGGAATCATCTTTGTCCAGGAACAAATGTGGTCTTTTCATATTATTGGGGAGAACAGCAGGGTGTCAGTGAGTTGGTGGCAGTACAATAGCTCACTCAGGCTACTGCAGCCTCGCCTTAGACATGTTAATTAATATATTTCTCTGACACCTAGGTGATTGAAATAGCAATTAAAGAGTAATTAAAATGTTTACTTCTTGTAGGAATGTCAACTAAGATGTGGAATATAGCAATTACCTATGACGGATTAGAGGAAGATGATGAGGTCTTTGAAGTGATTCTGAACTCCCCTGTGAATGCAGTTCTTGGCACCAAGACAAAAGCTGCAGTGAAAATTTTGGACTCAAAAGGAGGTATTCTTTTGATCCTCATCTTGAAATCAGGAGCAGTCCTGGAGCTGTGGCTGCTTGCTTTCAGCAACCAGTATGCTTGATAACACCTTCAAACCGAAATGCTTAATTTCTTGTCAAGAAAGCAGCCTCCGTCATGAGGTAGGCCCTTTATTCCAGTTTCTGCTTCATGTGGTTTTCCTCCTGCTAAGAACGAGGCCTGAGAAAAGCAACAAGTCAGTGCTGTAGTTGTTTTTTTCCTGACCATTTGTTGTTCTCACCAAGGGGGAAACAATGTTGGTGAGAATCTAGTGACAATTATTTTCCCCTAGAGTCTGGAAGGCTGTAATTATCTTCCTCCGTTAAAGAGAGCTCTCAATGCCTCAGACGCAGTGCCCCACTGCAGTGTACCAGAAAACTCTCAGGGAGAGAGTCAGAGAAAAACAGACATGAAGGTCCAGCTGGCTCCGGGAGTCGGAGCAGCTGGGGCGTTTTAATGAAGGACTTCGGCTTGCAGAGCCGAGCAAGCCCAGAGGAGAATGCGCTGAGGAGAACCTGTGAGCGAGAGAAAGACGTGATCAGCCAGGGCACTCGCTGCCGAGTTCTTCTGCCAAATCCCCTCTGTCTTTTGTCTGTTTGGCATTTGACAGGTGTCCGGTCTGTGCTCCATTTTGTACCTGCCATGTCCTGTGGTCCATATTTCTTTTCTGTCTGGAATCTGCTGTCTCCTGTTTGGCTCTTTGTAATACACCTGTTTCCATACTACCTCTCCCTTTTTCCTTGCCAAATTTATTTCTTTTCTAGTAGAAGTTTTTGTCACATTAAATACACAAAATGTGTGAAATACACACTTCATATATGAAGTGTACAATATGCTGGGCTGGGGTATATCAGCAGTAGAGGCCTTACCTAGCATGAGCAAGGGCCTAGGTTTGAACCCACCACCAAAATATAAAGAAATAGAATAGTGAGGTGAAGATTCTGCCTTTAGATTTTTTTATACCATCCCCAAAGTACTAATTGGCAAGATCTCCTATGGAAGCAGTTCTTTTAAGATTTACAAGGCGTTTTTCTGTAAGAGTTGAATGCAAATTTTTAGAGCTGTTACTTGATTCTATGACATCTTTTAAGAACTCCAGTTTCGGGCCGGGGAGTTAGCTCAGTGGTTCCAGCGCCTGTCTTGCAAGTGCAAGGACCCAGGTTCAATCCCTGGTAACCACATAACAATACTGGGTGTGGAGACCCACACCCAGCAGCAACCAGTACCGCATACCACAGTGCCGGGCGTGGTGGCTCACGCCTGTAATCCCAGCACTCAGGAGGCAGAGGCAGGAGGATTGCTGTGATGTGAGTTGGAGGCTGAGCTCAGGGCCAGCCTGAACCACAAAGCGAGACCCTGTCTCCAAAAAAAAAAAAAAAAAAACCAAAAAAAAAAAAAAAAAAAGAACTCCAGTTTCTACCTTTAGAAGGTCAGGGAAAAAAATCAATTTTTTTGAAGTGCTTTTGGAATAATAGTTGACCAATGAATAAAGCTGGTATGTTGAGCAGAATTATAATGGAAAGCAAAGGGAGGCATTTCCCATGGACACGGTGCTATTGTAAAGTCATGAGAATGATTTTCACATGTGCTTTTGTGAGGTCAGTTTCATGACTTCGTAGTCACCCTGTGGATGTACAGAAGGCAGCGCTTTCCAGGATGGACACTGAGGAGGGCTAAAGTGGTTTCTGTCAAACGGCAAAAGGGCAACAGCTGGCGGGAAGCACACCCGTCCAAGTTTAAGGACAGGGCTCAGGGCTCAGGGCTGTCGGTGCTCCCTGATCGGTGTGGGGGCACACACTGACTGTCTGCCATCCTGCGTGCCTCCAGGACGGTGCCCTCCCTCACACTCCGCCAGCTATAGCAAGCACCACCCGTGGGAGAAAGGCACTTGGCCCCTGCGGCCCCCAGGGTCTCGCCCACCCACCACTAGAAGACCTTCTCCATCTTCCAAGCAGCTGGCCGTCACCAGGGGAGACACCCCGCGGGGCTTTGATTCTGAAGACATTGCTCAAAGGAAGCTTAGGCCCCGTGGGAACGGCAGAGTGGTAAGGATGGGACCTCCTGGGGTCGATGTATTGGGTACCCATGATAAGTCTTCTGAAATGGAGGAGGAGGTCCTCGGGGCTCAGGGTGCAGAAGCACAGGGCGCCTTTTGGATACGAGACCATGACATACTCTAAGTGAGGTGACAGATACATTGATTCATTGGTACGTTTTCTGCTGCTTTCCTTTTGTATTCAAGATACTCAGGGAAAACCAGTGACCCCAGAACAGGAGATTAAGTGATTCATTTGGGTATGGATGCCACGCTGGCTTCCACCCGAACAGCACGGTGCTCTAGCAGCGCATACTCATATGTACACGTGTTCTCTTGAAACCTTGTGTACTATGGATGTGCTAAAGATCAATTTTTCTCTTTATGTGAAACTATGTATGCATAGATTAATTACCCGTGTGATTAAGTTAATTGATATTTAAAATTCCAATGATTTGGGCATGAAAAACTCTTAAAAATTTGTTTGGCAGTTGTTAGTTCTTAAGATCACACTGGAAGGGTTTACCCTACAGCTCATCACTATTCAAGGCATTTCTTGTCTTTTGTGATTTCAGGTTCGTCCAGCCTCTGTTTATAGAAATGGAACAGACATCATCTACACTGTAAGAATAGGCAGAGTTGCTATATTTCTTGTAAAATATTAGTGAAACTATAAATGTTTTATAAATGTGCTCACCTAATATTTTTCTTTTGTAATTTATTTTAGAAGACTGAATGGTCACTACAAAAACCTTTCATCTTTTTGCTTAGATTGAATTTTTGAACTGCTAATGTTTATAGCAGGTTTTTGTTTGCTGTCCTGATGTTCCTCACTGTTGTGTGTTGGTTTCCTCAAGTATCATGGCATGGTTTCCTTGAAAATGGAGGATGACAGTTTCCCACGTCACCAAAGGAAGGCCAAAGGAGCCGTCACCAGTCAGCCGCAGAAGATGGTCAGAGCCACAGGGCTGCCTGCGACAGACAGGGGGGGATCCACAGTGGACCCACACCTCCCCAGACAGGTGCGGGAGTCTTCTCTTTCCTGTTTATCTCATAGCAGTGTGTTTGCTGGGTCATAAAGACACTTAATTCACAAAGTAGCCTCCAAGTGTGGGGACAGTTTGCTCAATGCAAATGCTGCCCCACAAATGAAAACCCAGAAGTAGGTGTTATCCACTTACATGAAGTCACTTCAAATTGCCTGTCTTTCCCATGGGCCAGGTCCCCTCCTTCCCAAAGAACTGCACTGTGGAGTTAACGGGACTCTTCTGTTTGGAAGAGAGCATCCAAAGCTGAATCGGTGCCCTGGGATTGCCTGGAAAGCCTGGAACCCCCAAGACCTCCCCAGGCTGTGAGGCCACGCACCTTTGAGTGTGTGTGCCCTGCGATGGGCTGATAGGACGGCCTAGCACGTATCTGCCAACCCGTGCTGTGTGCCGGGCTTCACTAAACCTCGAAGGCCAAGTCACAGAATACATTGTTAATCGATACATTTCCATCAGTACAATTTAAGAAGAATTTTACATGTTTTACTGAATTAGCAAAATGTCAGAGGCACACAGTTGAAAGTGCTGACTGAGGAGGTGTTTCCTGTAGGAAGTCACTGTGCATCTCAAGAGAGAATAGGAGCGAGGCCGATGGTGGTCATACCAGCGCGGTCGGGAGGTTCGCGGCTCGGACTGAGATCGGCCCCTGGCCTGGACAGTCCGCCGTGATGTGAGCAGACACCTGTTTTTCAGGAGGCGGAAGACAAATCCTGCCCGGCTGGATGGCACCTTCACGCCGGCTACTGCCACACCTTGGTCGCAGAGCAGAAAAGCACCTGGAGCCAGGCTGCCCAAGCCTGCAGGAAACAGTAAGCAGCCCTGTCACGTTTGCTTGACGTTTCCCGTGGTTCCTTCCCTTTCTCATGGAAGTGGAGTCTGCTTCCTTCGGTGAACAAGAAATAAGCATAGTTTCTGCCTGGCTTTGTTTTAGGAACCTGGAGAGAGTTTTGTAGTGTAGGCTGGACTATCCCAGGCCTGGGTTGATGTTGACTTAGCTCTTTTTGGTTAATAAAACTGTACTGTTGCCACATTTCTTTCTTTTTATTCTATCTTTTTTTTTAGAAAGTCAGGAGCTTTTCTGAGTCAGCTCTGTAGGTTCTGATTTCATCCTTCTTCCTCCCTTTGCCTTCCTTGCCCTTCCCCCTCTCTGCTCTCCTCCCTCCCTCCTCCTCCTCCTCCTCCTCCTCTTCCTTCTTCTCCTGGTTCTGCTTGTCCTCCTTCTTCAGGGAGGAAGTCCTGGTCGCTGATTTAAGTAATGAAGGCCCCAGAGCGCCAGGCCTAGAGATATGAGGTGCCTCTATGCTCTTAAAGCCTGCTGAGTTGGACAGAGGCTCACTGGGTAATAGAACAATCAGTCATCAAATAATGAAAATGAAGATTATCTAGTCCAGAAGGCTTTACAAATGTAATCGTAACCATCTCTTTTTTATTGACAACCTGGATATTATTCAAATTATCCAATTAGACTGATAGGTAGAAATTGAAATTACAGAGATTTCTAGTTCACGGTGATAAGATCCTATACTTCATCAGACTTTAAAATTATGTTCACTGAAAGACAACCTTAAGAAGATGAAAGGGCAAACTACATTCAAAGAAAGCTGTCCTCAAGTCATGTAATGATAAGGTCTTAAATGCAGGGGAAAAAAAGCTTATAAATCGACAACAAATCCAACTCAAAGATAGCAAATGACTTAGGAAAGATACATAGTTGGTTCATAAGTAAATGAAAAGGTCCTCAGCACCATTAGAGCACTAGATATCAGGAAAATTAAAACATACTGAGAGTCCATCTTACACCAGAAAGAAGGGCCACCAGCAAGAAATGGAATAATAGCAAGTGCTGGAGAGGGTACAGGGGAAGTGACCCTTTCTGCACGGCTGACGGAAATGTAAACTAGAAGCGCACTGCGGAAAGCAGTGTGGAGATCCCTCCAGAAACTGAAGCTAGAGATCCTACCTGACCTAGCCACACCCCTTCGGCTGTCTTCCCAAAAGAGTTAACGATGTCGTATTACGGTGACACATGCACACCCCCTTATCATGCAGCACAGTCCCTGAGACTTAGCTCTCGGGGAGACCTGTGTGTCCACTGACAGAGGGCAGAGTGGATAAAGAAAACGTGGTACTTACTACATGATTGGAGTACTGTTCTGATGTAAAGAAAGATAAACTTGAGTCACTTGTAAGAACATGGATTCAACTAGAGGCCATAGGTTTAAGTGAAATAATTCACTGTCTTAAATACCACAAGGCTTCTCTTATATTAGAAACCCAAAATAGAAATAAGGAGCAAATTGAAAAGTAGGTGACAGAAACAGAGCGATCTTTCTTAGAGGGGAAGGGGCGCAGTGGCCAGGGGACAGGGAGAGTGAGGGAGGGGAGGAGAGGGAGACTGGGATTAAGACCTGATTTGCATACGTGCCAGCTCCTCACAAGGGACCTAAACATTGCGGACTGCAAACGGCTCCTAATCGAAATAAATTTTAGAGGAAAATTAAAGCTGCAGTGACCAGCTCATACCCACGAGAGTTCAAATCGCAAAAGTGACCACACCGAATGTCGCGTGTGTGGACACACGGCTCTGTGGACGGCTGGTGGGAGGGTACCGGGGTGCGCCCGTGCTGGAGGACTGCTCCATTCTCTTCAGTTACAGACCTGAGGCCTGGCAGATCTCCCGGGAGGTACTGAGCCAGGGAAAAATACATGCTAAAAATACAAAATAACTTCATAATAGCTATTTTCCTATTAATAATAATTTGGGTTATTTGTCTTTTTGTTATTGACTTGTAGGAATAAAAGTTGACAATGTTTTCATTAACAAAATAAATCATATTTTTATGTAAATTCTTTTATAAACAAATGAACTACTGAAAACTCCAACAGTACGGATGATCTGTAGATAAAACAATGTAGGGAGAAAGCAGCCTTGCATGCCAGAATGCGTACTGTATGATTCCATTTACTTGAATAGGACAACCGAATGTTGCTGTTTGCGGTGGCGGCTGATTAGCAGGTGTCGTGAGAAAATGGCACGGAGGAGTCTTCTTGAGCGATGCAAACGTCCTGTCTTGGTCAGGGAAGTTGTTACATGGAGGTATATATATTACCAGAACACACCAAATCAAATATTTAAAGACCTATGAATCTCATAGTATGTAAATCATACTAAATTTTGCTTTTAAGAACAAGTCTTACTATATCGCCCAGGATGGCCTTAGATCCCTGAGCTCAAGAATTCCTCTTGCTTCAGCCTCCCAGATCTCAGTAAGCTCATGCCACTGTGCTTACCCTTTTTTGTTTGTTTGTTTGTTTGTCTTGAGACAGGGTTTTGGTTTGCAGTTTGGGCTGGCCCTGAGCTCATCCTCAAACTCACATCACAGCAATCCTCCTGCCTCTGCCTCCAGAGTGCTGGGATTACAGGCGTGAGCCACCACGCCCAGAACTGTGGTATGTGGTACTGATTGCTGCTGGGTGTGAGTCTCCATGCCCCGTATTGTATGTGGTTACCGGGGGATTGAACTTGGGTCCTTGCGCTTGTAAGACAGGCACCGGAACCACTGAGTTAAATCCCCAGCCCCTGTGCTTACCCTTATACTTATATATATATATATTTTTTAATTGATTTTATTGGTATACTTTTTATAAAGTATACTCTATTGTTATACTGATTTATATTGATTTTACATATACATTATGATCACATTCAACATTGAGAGTTTGTACCAGTACATGACATATCTTTTTTTTTTTAATTATCTTTATTGGTACATTAAATATACACATCATGATTGCACTCCATAATGGGGATTTGTACCAGTATAAGACACAACTTAATTCTCATTTTTTCCCATAGCCCCACCCACCCTACCACCCCCCCATATATATAAAATTTGTTTCCTTACTTTTCTGTTACAATCTCAACATTGTCCCCTTTCACCTTATTTTACAT